>JAYMFX010152210.1:4699-22114 GCA_036784945.1 Monocelis spectator | reverse complement strand
ATCAGAGCTTCAACACTCACTTTCTGTCTTATAATGACCGTGCCTTTCTTATAAAATTCCGGTTCATCATTATAGTTAATATTGAATTCTTTGAACAATATTTCATGTTTCTGACCAGAATCGGTGCCCTGTAATTAACAGAACAATAATTTCATGACAGATAGCTGTAAAATTTGAATAAATGGAATTAATATTTGAAATACTAAAATAGACGAATTATAGAGATCAGATGCTTTATCTGATCGTTGCTATGGAACCCCATAGCAACTGGACCTTCAAACGGATGAGATATTTGAAATCCTCAAACGAATTTACCTACTAAGAGTAACAGTTTGTCGGTCAAACTTTGATGATGTGATCTTTTTTCAATTTTGCGTGGATTTTGTCCGGTTGCTATCCAATTTGCGTGTCCATGCTAACAGAATAAATTCTATTGCATAAGGAAAACGGTTCTCGAAGAAAAATGAAGAAAAAATGCGATTGTCTGTCTGGTCATATCTCGTAAGGTTTTTGATCGTTTAAGTTTAATGAAACTGAATGATAATAAACCAAATTAAAAAATTGGTCTCACTTTTAATTTTTCTTGCGCCAAATTAGGAGTCAACTTTCCGTCATTTATCAATTTCCAAAAGACAGTATTGTAAAGATTATTGATGTGACCTTAAATAAAGTAAAGAACAGAAAATAAAGTATTCCTTTAAACAAATTTTATGTTCAGACAATTGAAGACACGACAAATTAATTTACTTTTGTTTTGTTTGTGATAAGTTGATTTTAATGTATAAATGTATTAGTATATCGCAAAGTCTACAGTAGATAAACATATTTGAATATTTATTAAAAATCCTAAAGATTTTTAATTTAATTGATTATTAACACACAGATTTAGTCAATCACCTTTCCCATTCATTATCTTTCATTATCAGAGCATTGATTGGCAAAAACGCTAAATGTCACATCCCCATAGTAGAATTTGTAAGTTGAATTTATGAATTCGAATCAATAAAAATATTGAAAAGCAGTAATATCAATTTTAAACTAATTGCTTTTCACATTCAGAGCAAGAAATTCTATGCATAGTGTAAACAAATGTCTTACTAACAGTCAACCTGTCTCCAACTGAGGTAGTCCCGAAGATTCTCATCAGTGGGATACAGAACAACACGACTGTCAAATGATGGGGGGTATTGCAATTCTTGATTGATGAAAAATTTCGACCAATGAAATACAAAGGCGGATGCAAATTGGGATACGACCGTAGTCATTAATTTACTACAGTAGAATCAAACAAAACTAGAAATTAGAAAGAAATTATGATATTTCAACATAATATCATCCATCCACAAGTAAGATTCTTACCTTCTGCGTCTGTTGTATGTATTAGTATTTCTTTTGAAAATGAAGCTGTACTCATCCGATACTCCATAAGCAAGAATGATATCCACATGATTGCTCATAACGGCAGCTGCTGCGCGATTCATCAATTTCAAGCAGCGAGAATCATTTGGCTTCTCCATCTGATGAGTTTCACAAAAACGGTGAAAGCCCTTGCCATCGATTCGAACAACGATCCAAGTATTGGGAAGGCAACTATCATCAGCTTCGTATAGTTTTACATACTCAAATTTACTTTTTGCCATTAGTGGTTTGCCTGTTGAGGGGATGATCACTTTATTGCTTTTCAAAATGGACAATTGATGAAAGTGGCGATTCTAAAATTATAGAATTCATTGTGACATTCATATATTTAATTTTATACCCAATATGCTTGATATACAGAAGTGTATAATTATAATATATAAAGTAAAACTACAGACAAGTGTCTCTGTAGATACAGGCAAGTGAATGTAGGTACAGAGCAGAGTTAAATTATTTCAACTCTGCCTGTAACTACAGGCCTGTTTGACCAAAATAACAATGATTCTCTTTCCCACATTGATATAGGTAAATGCATAATCAGCATCACACATTGCTAAAACAAGACTACTAAAATAGTGCTTGTAGTTATAATATAGTGATCCTGATTTCTTTGGACATTGAATCATGAAATATTTTCTATCAATGCTTCCTAAACATTGGGAAATTCCATTTGTTCCAGAATTGTTGAGCTATACTCTTCCATTTTTCTTCTGTGTTGGGCAGAGCGAGGTAAATTGGGGATAGAACATCTCACAAAACTGTGCAAGTTTTGCGTAAAATGTTACAAATTGTAGAGCGACCACGTTGGAATCGAAAAGATAGAAGTTGATTAAATTCGGCAATATTTTGACGTTGATGAAATGCTGGTCAAACCCACCATCTACGATCATGTTTAACATTTTCTGATTTCTGAATACATTGTAAAGCTAAAATGACTGCAAGGGCCTTTGTTTTTTTCTTAAATCGCATTGTTAATTTTTTAAATGAGAAGAATATTTTAATCTAATACAAAGCATTGTGAACCAATTATAGATCAGTGTCTGTAGTTGGTTCATCTCTGTAGCTACAGAGTCGGACTGCAATGTAGCTACAGACACATGAATGTAGATAGAGCATTGTGAATCAGGCTTAAGAACTATATAAATATAGTGTTTTATTAAGGCCAGGTCAGAAGTGTTTCAAGATTACAAATCATTTAAGATATTCCATCAAAATCATTAGATAAATGGAAATTAAAACTGTGTCAGCAGTCAGCATGACACAGTCCTAAAAATCCATCTAAATATGAAATATAAATTAATATAGTGCTTACCACAAAGTGAAATGCTTGTTTAAACCCAATTTTGAGCAATTTTTCAAATGACTAAAATGCTTAAAGGTTAAAAAATTTAGTTAATTCATTTTGAATATGTAATACAATGTTATACAATCACCCTAGCTAATCAGAAAGTACCACACATCTTTATAATGATGCAGAAAATGAAAAATAAAGCTGACAGAATTTTTTTTAAATTCACAATGTATCATATCATGGTATGTTATTTAATTAGTAAATCGGTACAGAGAGTTATTTGATAAAATGAGTTTATTTAACTTTTGCACTTTTATCTTATGGACAAAGACAATTACAGGTAAATAATGGATTTAGTATTAATAGTCAAGTCATTTTTAATAATCTGTTGATTTGAGAAAACATTAACCTGGATAAAATGTACATTGGTATATAACTTATTACAATGTATTATGAAAGGACATACCATCTAAAATAATATGACATCATCATTTATAATCATCTTCATGAATATGTAGTTATTTTACATGATCAAATATCAATAGGGAATAAATAAACTAAACCCAGATTAGTAATAATGTAATATATCAATGAATAATGAAATGTGTGGTAAACTTTTTAATTGGTGTTAACACTTTGTTATAAAGAAGTCCATTATTTAATGCGAATACATGTAGAACAGTCAAATAAATATATTCTTGGTGTTAGTGGAGCAACATATTCGTAATGCAGCAATATGTATAATATCTTTGAAACTCTTAGTTTAGTTTTCATTATTTAAATACATTATTTCACCTCAATAACGCAAATCTGAAATTTCGAATATTATGGCAAATAAAAATACGTTAATATGAACGGGAAAAACAATTATTATTCATATACTTTCACAAGATTTCACACAGCTGAATACATTTGATTATTATTGATTATTCAAAACAATTAAGAATCTACCCTCTGTGTGTATAGTATAATTAAATTTTTATTTTTAAATTACAAGACCTTGTACTACAAACTTCATAGTGTGACGCATAGTGCTTACTGTTTTATTTGAGCAGCCTGACTTGAATGTCTGCTGGACATTGTCCGCGTTCCACAAATGAGAGTAACTACATAGCTCTGTTGACCTGAAATACATCGAATTTCTTCTTGTAAAAAGCAAAATAGTTAGTAATGTTTGGAATGGACTTTTTGCTAACACTGTTGTATCTCACGATAAATAATATGCTAAATCTGTACACAGTTCTTTCACTGATTCATTCGAGATTTCATCCTTTATTTTTTGGTAACGTAATATGATTTGCAATATATCACAATCACACATTTCAGCACCTATATTCATCGTGCCATCAATAATAATGTCTATGTTTATCGAGTCATGCTGGAATATGATTGACCAAGATTATAAGCCAATCCCATTTAGTCTTCATCGACTTAAGTTTTACTTACATATTCATCTACTGCATGCACACTTTCTACAATTAAGATATTTGATAAGTCAATAATTAGGACGCAAAGAATGTAGAGAAAATATATTTATTACCAAACTTCAATCGGGGGGTTATTTAATCAGGAAAGTTTCTAAAGTTTCAAGTCTTAAAATTGTAATATTTTATAAAAATGATGAAAATAATTAGGTTTATAGTCACACGAATTAGAAAGTTATATTGTATCAAGACCAAAACATTATCTTCCACAGTATATTTCAATATTCGATTATTTTGCTGCATAGTAGAATACATCTTACAATAGGGTTAAATAGCAAAGTGAGCTAATTCCAAATTTTCATGTTTAGTATTTAGTATGCTAGGTATTTTTCTGTTCATTATAATTTGTTTGAGAAAATGGAAAATTGGACTTAGCTCACTCTATTATTGAACCCTCGATATCCAGTTATACATTTATTTGTATATTACACGAAACTCAATATTAGAACTTCAATTACAGAAATGTGAAATCACTGCTATACGCAGTGATTGGCAATAATTGCAGCTAACATCATGCCCCACCATTCTACGGTCTTGATACTAATAATAGATAATTATAGCAACGTATGATACTTCTTTTATAATTCAAAGAGCAAATACATAACTGCGCATATAAAACAAAATAATTTTTAATAAAAATTAAACTGATTTTAGTAGCATATGACTGTACGTCAGAAGACCAAATGAAAAGTTGCGACACATTTATTTCGCCCGAGAATAATGAATTCTGTTGGAAATGCATTAACATTATTAATAACCTATTATTAAAGAATATATTAAATTACACTCTTTGTGAAGTAGACAGGACTGACACGATCAATGCGAAGAGTTGCACAAAAACTGCAAATATAGAAAAGTAAATGCTTCCAACTTAATACTATTATTATCATGTGAATAGAGAGGATTTTCTGTAGTATTATGATAAACATTGATTAAAGAAGAAAAATAAAATATGACTGAATAACACATCCTAATAACTGAATATGAACAAATTGTTACATAACTACAGGATTGTGCAGGATTTATGCTGGTCACAGATAGTCGACAGTTACACAAACAAATCAATTGATGTCAGTAGTTGTGTGTTCAGGGGATTATTTTTTCTTCAAGTTGTATTTCACATACGGTACATCAACTTCCTCACCATCCTTATCATTGCAACACATTTCTAAAACAAGCGCATTCACGTGTTTTGGAATGGACTTTTTGCTAACAGTTTCCACGAGCTGTTTCATTCTAAAGTATAGAAAATTTAATAACAAACTTTTACATCCCAATCAACAATCAGACGTCATCTTAATAAATTATTGAAGGCCAGCCATTTTGTATAATTATTATTCGGAATAATTTTTTTTTATTGAAAAGTGTAAATAAGTAAGATACTTACGGCATAGCTAAGCGCTCTTTCCTTTTAGCAGATTGCATGAAGAAGGAATATATCATGGACACACCCTGCGAAAGCATGGTGATTTCCAAACCTTTTTTGGCAAAATGATCCATGAATTCTTGGAGAGTAATCTCACCATCTAATTCAAATCTGTCCCATAGGGAAAATGACGTGTCATAATATTTCTGTTTTTGAGGGGGCAACGGCTCAGAGAAGGCAAAGAATGGTAAAGCCAAGTTAGCAAATCCATTTTTGTAAAGTTCAATATTTGTGTGACCTTGCGCCAGCTGAAATAGAATAAAATGTGCCAATAAAAATGGTGATTCTATTAATGTTCCTTTTGATGAACCGTTATTGTTAATTAAGTCAGTAAATAGAAAAATCACTTTGTAAAACTCCAGACAAACAAGTCCAGCCACCAAACTGGTTGTAGTAGCAATCGCAGGTATAATTTTTCCAGCGATCAATTTACTCTTCAATCGGTCGGCAGGCGGGATGTCATAGTTCTCGGCCCGGAGATTAGAAGCAGCGGTGATGAAGTCCATGTGAAAGTTACTATCATCATCTTTTTCAAAGTCAACCGGATTAATAGTTAATTCTTTTTTAAGTTTTTCTAAAGGATAAAAGAATAAGTCATTTTCATCGAAGCTTCATATATTTGGCATAGGCTTGGATTATCATTCAGCGAAATTCTTAACAATATCAAGTGTTAAAAAGAGCCGCTGTTAGCATAAACATGCAATGTAATTTCGCAACATGTCAAACAGGTCGGAATGTTTAGACAACAAAATATTCTGTAACACTCTGTATAGTGGAGTGACCACTATAGACATAATGTACGTAGATATTTGAAAATAGATTACCTGGACTGGGAATAGACTTTTTTAAATCATCTAAAGCATTATTATCGTGGTTGGAATTATCTGAACGAGCTTGTGCTTCAGCTTCAGTAGTATCAATTTTGACACCATCGCGGGGGACGAATGGGGGTACAGATACAGCATTAACCATAGATATGATCTCCGCTTCATCGCGTACTTGGGGAATTCCAAACATAAAAGCACGAATATTAGCCGCCGACGTAATGAAGCTAAGATAAGTCTCCTGTAATTCAAGATATACAACACAATTTTAACAGCGACAGTGACAAATCGCGCAAAAAAAACACAAAATAAATACCAAATTCCTACATTATTTGGGTCGAAATTCAAAGCATGAGGACAGCGTTTAGTGCCTGACCAAAAAGGTGCACCGGAGCGGGTGGTTTGATTTGCTGGAAAGTTGTAGAGCAACTGAGCGACAGTATTGTGATAATGTTCCTGCCAGAGATGTCGAGCCCAATGTACACATTCTTGGAAACTACGCGGTCGATGATTCACCAAAATGTCCTTTAATTGACTCAACGTTTCCTGTGGTTGACCACCAGGCATGGACATAGTTCGGTCCATAAACTTCGCAGGATCCTTAAAAATTAAGAAAAGAGATAAATAAATTATTCCACCAATGTAAGAAATCTTATTTAATTCACATTAGTTAAAACTCACTTCAAGGTAAAGTAATGCCGTTTCCGTAGGTTGGGAGAATAAACCTTCGAAAAGATCACGTGCCCACTGCAAAGTGTGTTCAATTTGATAGGGGAAATTCTTCAGTGTACAAACCGGGACCGATTTTTCTGGGGGGTCCTGATATAGTTCAAGAAAAGAAAATACTGTTAAAATAATCATTTGATCAGTAAACAATATTTTAATGATTTATAATTGATTCTAAATGTGTGGACTTATCGACTCAATTACCTGCGATGAAGAGTAAGATTCGGTAAGAAAGGGAATGACAACCTGAGTGTTCCCCTTCGTACCCAAAGTACCAGATTCTAAAAGTGATTTGTGATAATAGACACACCGTCTGTCCATATAGACACGAGCATCTACATTGTCTAATGCATTGGCAACACCGTCAAGTTCTTCAAAAAACGCATCATTGTAAACTTCTTCCGTTTCTGGACCAACACGGTTATCGTGTGCGTGAATGTTAATCTAAAAACAATGGTAAAGAATTAAATGACAATTAAATTAACGAATATTAAATAACAAATGAAAAATGTGAACCAACGTTTGGATTCATGGCTTTGACTGCATTAGCTGCAGCTTGTGATTTAAGTTTTCCAATGTCATAGGTCCTGAAAAGAAATTGTCGGTTGAGATTGGATCGTTCAATAATATCCATATCCGTGACAACTACATAGCCCTTCGGTCCATCACCAATACCCATAAGAGCGAAATTTGTCAACAGTTCACAACCGATAGCTCCAGCTCCAACCTTAATAAGAGTAAATAATTAAAAATTCCATCAATACTTACTTGTTAATTGTTACAGATGATATAAATAATTAAATTACACAACAACAATCGAACTTACAACAAAATATTTCAAATCGTTCAACTTCTGCTGGAATTGTTTACCAAAAATAGCCACTTGTCCACTATATCTTGAATTTTCCGAGGCAGTTTCAGCTTCAGTCAAACTATCGATGTTTTCTGGTAAGCATTCTATGGCGTCAAAATAAAACCACTGTCGAATAGGATTGAATCGACCGGTGCAAGCTTTCATCACTTCTTGAGCAGCAATACCGCCTAGTACAGCCTAAAATTAAGCGAGAAAATTGTAATTCAATCTGTGATCAGTAACATAGGATAGATAATTAGAGATGTCGGATTCTTAAACGCTTTACCCTAAAACTAATATAAAAAGCATGGAACACAAATTACCTGCATGGGGGCAATGGCGCCAGCATAAACATAGCTGAATTTTTTCGCAAGATTTTCATCGATACTCTCCAGCTTAGTCTGTGAAGAAGCAGTCTCATTGAAAGATTTTGCTTCTTGAATAAAAGATTCGGCGTCCGATCGACTCCATGCTTTAGGCGGTTTACCACCCCTCTTTTTGATAAATGATTCCATAGCTTGAAAGAAAATATGCAGCTGACCGGGTTGTTCAAATTTAGCGAAATCACTTATTACAAATTCTGGCTCAGCGAGTGCAGATCGGAGACTTTTCTGAAATAGAAAATGGATTATAGTCACTTGTGACTGAGTGAATAGAGAAAGCAATACAATCCTCATGATTCATCATAGATCATTAAAAACTTACAAACGTTTGTTTCACCGGCATTTTAACTTGATAACAAACACCTCCACTTGTATAATCTGAAAAACCAGTTGTATCTCCAATAGAAAAGGCTTCAGGTCCTGAAAAGTCACAACAATTGATGAGATTTATGGAATGTCGAATCATCAAAATCCAATACATACAAGAAAATGAATAAAACAATGAATAACTAACCAATAACTTTAATCTTCCTTGGCTCACATCCGTTTAATTCAGTCATTCCTTTTACTTCACGAAATGTCACATAATCACCATCTTCAAATCCATGCCTGGTTTCCTCAAGACACATGATAACACCATCCGATGACTAAAAAGGATAATAATAACACTTGAAAATATCATTTAGGTTAACCTGGGCGAGACAGACAGAAGCAGCATATTGTCTGCATACCTTTTCAACACCCTGAATCATGACTGATAATGGTTCTTCTCCAGTCGAATCGGTTACAATAAATTCGTCACCAAAATCACAAAAAACATATCCGAATAGACCCGCCATCTTTGCGACAATGAGGAAAACACCATGCTGGTGACAAATGTCACTAATGCGAAGTTGCTCATCAATATCACTGTCAGTGAGAACAACAACATGAAATTTGGACAGCATGGACTCGGATAAATTGTCAGATTTATCCACATTTACTGGCACGTAATTATTGAGTTCAGCGAGATGGGGTTGGGATACAACAGCTCTGTTCTTATTCAGATCGGACTCCCGAATAAAGAATTGTGAAGCCAGATCTGAATATTGGGCATTTTTCAGATCATGAAGAGTAACGGACTTCACTCCAGAAAGAACAACATTCTTGGCTATGGATACACCGAGCCCGCCAAGACCACAAATTAAAACATTCGATCTCGCCATTCGTTTCATAGCATCAGCACCCAGTACGTAGCTAAAAATGGGTGTGATATCAAACTCAATAATTTTTTAAATTACTTTTTTTAAATAGAAAATCAAAACACCGTTCTAGTTCTACTTGCTTTAATTTCGTTTTATCGCTTTCCAGTAAGATAAAAACTTTAGTAAGAAGAGTCTGTATTTAAAGATATTTAAGAAAAACGTAACGTTAACAATTAGTCTATTAAACACCCCGATAAGATCTGATTGGTTAAAAGCATGAGTTGAACAACAAAATGGACGGTGAAGATACATCTTAGGTAGGATGTCAAAAGTTACTTGAAATAATATGACTATAATAAGGTGGTTAGTTTGGATAAACAGATGGATCCTCAAACCTAAAAGGTGCTTCGAAATTAAAAATCTGATTAAATTGACCTGACTGCTAACAACACTAACATACAATGCAATTTCGAATTGCACTCTTTAGAACACAATCGAAACTAGTAAGAGTTGGTGTTTAACAATCCTGGATAAACCAAAGGACATACTTACAGCTGTCGGCTGTACAGGCCCTCGTCGATTTCATTTTTCAAATCCCCGTTTGTAGCAGCACTCATTCCCTAAAACATTCAAATATTTTGAAAGCTATAAAACTAAATAAAAAAATAGTTTAAGACTATATTATTACTAAATGTAGGTTAGACAATAGGATGGTTATTTAAATCCTTGATAAAAATAAAGCTTTTATATTACCATAGTCAACAAGAAGAGTAGCTCTTAACTAAATATATGCCAGTGATTTTTCTGGCAACATCAATTTGCTGGAACCAAATTAAGAGCTGTTAATACAGGACTACTACATTATATCCCTTTAAGGTCTTTTTAAATATACATAGGATTGCAACAGCTGTATACAAACCTGTCAGTGCAAGAACACCATCAGATAATATCTAATTTTATTTCTGCATAAATATATATTATGAAAAAATAAAGTTCAAAGTCAGAGTGGGCCATAAGTTACAACAATACAGTAATATGAGTATTTTCAAAACAATATATTAAGTTATACTGTACTAATATGGTAACACATGCATCAATATATAAAAGTATAAGTATACTCTGTATATAAAGGTAAATGTTTACTTCAGCATATACTTAGCATAATAATTTACAAATTGTTTAATGGAAATCAGGAAGGAATGCATTGATCTAAATCATATCTTATAAATATATTACAATTTAAGTGAACAGCTGTATATGACAAAATTAGATTAACTATTCTCTGCTTTTACCAATTAATTGAAAGGTGAAATCAAAAACAATATTTTTGAAAACTATAAATAATTATATTAGTAAGAAAACTGTACCTTAATTATACTTGATAACAAATGTCCCATGTAATCCTTGAGACAAAGATTGATGTATCAGGAAGTGATTGACTAAATAATTAAGTTATTAAGAAGAAATATACTATTTTCCAAAAGATCATATTGTAGTGGTTATGTAAATATGTGCCATATAACCCTGACCCACAAAGTGAAGTGCTAGGACAAATTTGATGTCATAAATTCTTACTTAATTATGAAAGTTTCAATTATGTAAAACTAGAAACAATTTCAGTTAAAAGAACTTAAGTCTAATTAATGCGCTGTTGAGCAAAGCAACAAAAATTTTATGCAATCATTTTTCCTAATAGAGTAGGACACTAAGTAAAACTTACATAACTATCTAGTTATCATTAATGTATCATAAATCAATTAAAAATAGGCAGAATTAATTTGTAATAATATTAGATTTGATAAATAAAATACATGAAAAGAATAGGTGACAACTGCTTTAAGATTTTACAAAGCAGTTGTCACCTTTTCTTTTCATTAAACACTATGCTACTTGAGAAATTCTGATTCTTACATAATAAAATACATGTGACAAAATTGAACAAAAATACAAGTTTAATCAGTCAGACATAAAATTCTGGAATTTTCTAAAAAATTATTGCCTGTATGGTATTGTTATGTACGACATTGCGCTCCAAAAGTATTTTCTAAAAAATTGTTTAATGGAAATTAAAATAGTATGTGATTATTCAATAACAAACTTATTATGATTGATCATTTCAGAAGTTATTTGATCATAGCATAATCTATAACATGATTTTGATTCATTTTGAGTGTGAATTTAATATAATGTTTAATGCCAATTAAACAATTTATATAATTTAAAATACATATTGTAATTTTGATAACCTAATAATGGAGATATTTATTATCTAATTATAGTGAAACCCACATAATACATTGTTGCTTATTTTAAGTCCTAATTAAGTGTATGGTGGTTATAACATGTTATTTAGTTATAATGTATACACTATTTACATCATAAAGCAGTTTTCATACATAAAATAATTTTCTTATTTAATTCATAGCTATGCCTATACCTAATAACTGCCTCTTGCTAGCAAATTCAATATAAAATACTAAATTTATCCTGATTAACATCCCATTATGACTGCATGTAGCACTTTATCTTGGTCTGGACTAACAGTATAGCATAGTACATCATTAGAAATTTTGTAAAAAACATTACCCTGTCCCTGGATATAGCCTTAATGTATGTTATAATGGGATTATATTGTATAAAATTGTTTCATTAGTACAAAAATCTACATCCACATATGAAGAATAGTATACTTGTGCACAACAAGTACTAATACTATTTAGTTAACCAAGATCTGTGTGAACTATTGTTACAAGCAGAGGTGTACATTGCATAGGTATATAATTGATCAATTAGTGTCTTTATGCAGCCCTATATGAAGACTAAGCTTTCAGTTCTATAGGGAAGTTGGAGAACCTATATTAAAGAGATTATTTTAAGTTTGTCAATAATCTCAATTAGTTTAGCTAGTCAATGTTAAATGTTTCATAAACAAATAAAGGACTATTATAAAAAGCATAAGATTAATTAAGTCACTGAACAATAATATGGGGAAAGAATATAATCTAAGAATTGACAATGTGTCAATCTGTCAATGACAATCAACAATGGACCCAAATATAATAAAACTGAGAAATCCATAGCAAAATAAATAATATATTAAGTTTAAAGGGCGTTATGTATAAGAAATAATAATTAAAGATGTCAGAGAATGCAGTTTTCTATCATCATTAAGTGAATGCAATCATACTTACGTTATTAGACACTTTATGATTAGAGTTACTTTTGTTATTCAACTCTGTTTGACAATTATTTGAATCAGTTATATCCGAAATTTCTAAGTCAATTGTTTTCCTTTTTTTAATTGGAGGAGATTGAGACATCTAAATCTAAATTCATAAAACACTGCTTCACCGTTTCCCTATGATACAAAATTTACTCTGAACATCGAAAACGAATCTTGGATAAGCAATAAACAAAAATATATTCTATAAAAATAAACATCGTTTTTGTGATTCTTTTTAATGATGGTTGAAAACAAGAATCAAATTTTATATTTCATAAGAATATTATAGAAACATTAACATCTAAGCTGAATCTTGTTGATTAATTTAAAATGGTTAAAAATAGAGATTTGGGTAGATTGTCTTATAGCCAGAATTAATTAGTACTCTATATTTTTTGCTAAAAATGAAGACACAAAAATAAAACTGCCATTATAATCTAACAGTTTAAAATCTGAGTATATATAAGATATCATATATTAGTTATTACGATGAAAATTTATGGCCATCTGGACGGTTATTTAATTAGAAGAAATTGTATACAGAAAATCAACATATGCCTTATTTTATATAGCTAGTATTTAAGATTGTCATAAATAAACATGAAAGTCATGCAAATGTAATGAAAAAATGAAATGAAATGTTTTTGCATCAGCAAAATTATATTATTATATCTTTTAAAACTCACTTTTGAACTAAAATAAAAAAAGAGATTATTATTAATAAAACATTTATAATAAAAGTACCTATACTTGATATTAATGATAACAATGACCAATATCTAAACACAAACACGGGGTTCAAGTTGGTATGCACACTAATTACGCACCTGGAGCATAATTAGCGGCGGATTAATAATTAAGTTTCTTAAGACATACCCACCTAAATATTTTGGGTTAAATCAATTGATTTAAATACTTACTTCATAATGTAGTATTAGCTCAAAAGTTGTTTTGATTCGCCTAAAATTGTCATAAAGCAGAAAATAAACTTGTAGATAATCGAAAAGTGTAAATAGGTATAAGTATATAAGTATAAGTATTGGATGTTGTTTATTTACAATCAATGGAAAACATTGTTTAACATTATAAAAAAATAATTAATCATTAAAATTAAATTTTATAGAGTTTAATGTAAAAAAGTTATTTAACTTAAAGTTAGTTCTTATGTGCGGCAAAATAAACCGACCAGAAGTTGATTTGTGCAACATAAAGGGAGACAGAGTGTGGGTCGCATTGTTGACTTTATACTTTTAAAAAGAGAAAAGGAGAGCCTCCTATCTTGAATGTCAGGTAAGCATGTACAGCTCTGATTACACATTTTGTGAGCTCTCGTTTGAATTTTATTAAGGAGTGTTTGTAGTTTGTTAGTTTGTATAAAGGCACAAATAATTTTATCTTAATAGTCATATATATTTGGTTTTGCTTCAATGGAAAATTTAATTTATAGGTATGTAAATAGGATACTTTATCGATACTTGTTTCTAATAAAACTTTACTCCTTTGAACACAGGTTGATCTATTAATAATAATCAATTTTTCTATAGATTTCAATTGTTATTTATATTTTTTGAACATAATTAGTAGGTGCATGTATAGAATTAAGTAATTGATTAGAAATTAATCGATAAAACTATAACTGTATAGATACAATTATCTCACATAATATGTACTGATTAGAAAATCTAAAATGTTAGTTGTTCATCAGATTAGATGAGTCGTCCACTGACTATATTCGTATTTGTCATCGTATGATTGAATATTATTAAATGTAGAGAGGAGCTTAATTTATATAATCAAGGATGTGTTAGTCATATAGTAAAAACGATGTTAAAGTTCAAATGATATCAGAAGAATCTAATTACCTATGCCACGCGTCAATTTAGTAGTTTAGAAATTTAATCAATAATCAATAATCAAAAATATTTTATAACAGCAGAAAATTTATTGAAAGAATTGACTATGGATTGATGAAAAAAGATGGTTACATATTATAGGTAATTATAATAAAAATGATTAGTTTTACATCCTGCAAACCTTGATATCATACCTACCTATCGTATTGATCGATTATTGATTTATTGATATTACAAAGACGTCATTGTAAGAAATATATTATTATGTTTATGATTAATTTGTTAATAAACTATGATTTCTCTTAATATGGCTACATATTAATGCCCACATAATTATAGAATAATATTATACTATAGATTCAGGATTTTAGATTTCATTTTTGTGACATCTGATATTTTTCAAATCACACACACCAGCCCATGAATGAAATTTAGGCTATAAGTAATTCTATAGCAAGTATGACTCATGCACAGAAATAAGGTGAACTCCTTATACAAACGAGAGGAATATTTGTGTTTAAGGCAAACTTTATTTTCAGTTGTATGTGGTAGTAAAAAATAAACTTTTGTCTTGTCTTTTAATAAATATAAATTATATAATCATTTACGATTTCTATTGATGTAGATGTAAGATGAAGATGAAAATGATCTAAATTAGCTTGATAATCTAAGCCTTATCGACCGATATAGGCTTAGATAGGCAACATTCAGATAATAGGTATAATGTTTCAATTCAGTTTATGTAATGAAGCTTTTAGAAATGGCTGCCATTTTAATATATGTATCTAACAATCAATGTATTGAATGTTACAAAATTAGGTCATCAATTAGTCATATCTGACATAACATAACCCATAAATTCCGATTCCCATTATTTCTATATAGTTCGAGATAAGAACGAAATGAGGAAGAAGTTTATTTAGAACTTATAGTCCATATTATGTAGTTTCCTCTTTAATTCGAATCCTTGAAATAGGTATAAATCATTAAAACATGACTATATATCGACAGTAAATAGGTACATATGTGTCGAACTGAACGACAAATCAATAAAAAAAGTCTAGAGAAATCACTTACTAAGGATAATCAATCCGGATCAAGAATCAAAAAACTTCTCTTCTCTTCTAATCTATAAAGAATAGACAGATAAGTGTATGCAGATTCTCACTGTATGTATATATGGCAGGTAATGCAAAACTATTACGCCATATTTATGCATCACACGCAATAATCAATATAGGTGTACCTCTGTAATCGCTACAATAGACTTCACTTGAAATTATTGTATCGTCAGTTTATTCATTTATTATGCATCCAATGAAACAGCACGCCACACACAAATCAGTCAGTCGATCGGGCTTACTCATAACTGTGTCACTATGGAAAAGTCATATACATACTTGTTACGCCTATTCCACAGTGTTATTACTGTCTATGCGAGTGTGTCTGTCTGTGTGTTTGTGTTGTAGACTGGTTCAATGAGAGAAGAAGGCAGGCTGTGTATTTCATGCTGTACTTTCCTATACCTACCTACTAATAATAGAATGTATGTATCTGCATCTGCTTGCAGAGAAGACCGGAGCTATAACTGAATACTGAAGTATAGAGAGAAGATTTCATATTTAAATTTTCTTTTATGTAAATACAGGCATGAGACAGATTCTGCATACCAACCTATAGTCTTGATAAGATTTCACCCTGGTTAACATTATTATATGGAAGTCTGCGTTTAATCCGTGTTTTACTGTCTATATAATGCTCTATACATTTATATTATATTATACCTAGAGATTACCTATTTGATGAAATAATTGATTTGACAATGAATTGTGAGCGACTAAATTATTTAAAATTCTTAAGAAATATAAATCCTCTGTCTACATAAATTACCTATTATACAAGAAAATAATTGCGCGAGTGATATCTCTATTATTCCGCTATAGAACTCTATTCGGGGTGGATTAAACGTACAATATATAGGGCATACCTTGTAGGGCAGATTGGAATTGGTATTTGCCCGTGAAATTAGTTTAAACAGTCACATGTGCATTTCCAGGATTCCGTAAATGATTTCCCTTTTTTATGAATACCTATAGCTACACACAGGAACATCTTATGTTTTTGTTCCTGTGTAACCGTATTCTATAGCAGAGAGACCAATCATGATGACCCTCTCGAACAATATCTATGTATATGTATAGGGTATAGATAGATATACCATCTATGTTGATTACAGGTTTTTACCGTGAGAAATGTTCATTATGATCTCAAAAAGTCTAGCTAAATTGTTTTAGTTGGCATCGACAACAGCACGACTACGATTTCCTATTTCTATGGTCCATCATTTCCAAGATGTGGGATCAAGATATACTGCTGAAACCATAGAAATCGGAGCTGCTGCTGTCAAGCAGCAAAAAATAATTACAATTTCTATATATAGCTGAAACCTAATATACTCATAGAGATCGGACAATTTATATATTTACGAAAAGAAAGTCCGATCTCTATGCATATAGCTGAGATGACTCAAGACAATCAGGACATAGGGCGGTTACGTTTTGAATGGCCACATAATGGCTGCCAAAAAGTAGGTATACATTTATACATTTATATTCGGTAAATTTTAAACCCTATAGAATCTGATTTTGATGAGGATTATTTCGTAACTAAATGCTAGCGTTTTTTGAGTAGAATGGTGACTTTGACTAAGAGAATCAGCATTGGTCCTATTGAGTAGACGAACAAATGA
>JAYMFX010152099.1:0-11948 GCA_036784945.1 Monocelis spectator | reverse complement strand
TTGACTAGCTAAACTAATTGACAAACTTCTTGAAATCATATAATAACCTCTTTAATAAAGGTTTTCTAACTTCCCTACAGAACTGAGGGCTGAGTCTTCATATAGGGAACTTCCCTATATGAAGACTAATATCTAAAATTTAGAAATGTATATTTATGGTTTTGTATTATCAGGATTAATGCACAAATTCCACCATTTTAAGTTATCAGTAAAATTAACTGATTCAAATTACACTGGTTTATTATCAATCTAGTAATTTTTGTAACCTGATTTCTGATTTCTTTTTAGAATTATTGCCATAAAATGTTACAGATTATAATATTTATGTATGGAATAATTTCTGCTTGTCTTTAAATCTATGGATCAGGTACTTAATGGCCATATGTCACCATATGTCTTAGGTCTATAGTACATAATTCAATCATGTGGCACTATTAGTATTTGATGTGCATGTTATTTGCATAGAATTCCTGGAATCCAATTGGAAATTTTTTAGAATATTACTTAAAGTATAATTACTTTATTATGTATAATAATAATAAAAAGAATATTATTTAAAGTACATCAAAAAACACCTTGTATATTTACAAAATTTACAAATTTGCAAATTCTTTTATTATTCATTGGATTTCAATAGATGTTCTTGAAGTCTAAAGAAGAAGTTGAAATGGAATTATTTACTTAAAACTTGTCACTTTTTCTAAATTTTATTATGTTTTTATATTTTTTAGGTACGTAAAACAATGAATACATTGTTATCTTTGTTCATAATTGTGATGGTTAATGGATTCTTAATTCATAAATTGGGTAAGCATTGAAAAGTTTTGCTGTATATTCCTTTAAGAGCTTTTATAATATTGAAAAACTTTTTGAAATTTTGAACTGTTATTATTCTAGAATGTTTGTCCACAATGGCCATAGATATAGGAAGTGAATTTATAAAGGTAGCAATTGTTAAAGTAAGTCTTGCTTATCCATTTTTTCTAATAATTTTTGTTAGTCATAATTTATATATACTTACCTTCTTATCTTTTAGCCTGGAGTACCAATGGAAATTGCTCTTGACAGGTTAGTTCATTAAACATTAAAAAAATATTTTAAATGCAACTATATCATTATTGCATCATTAAAATAAGTAGTTACAAGTAATTTATAGAAAACTCAGTATGTCACAATAGAGTTCATAATAAAGAATAATATGTATTGTAACTGTTATAACTTGCAACCACTCACAAATAATTGAAAATACATATTTTAATAATTCATCTATTTAAGAGAATCTCAACGTAAGACTCAAACTGTGGTATCTATTAGAGACGGAGAGCGTTTGTTTGGTAATCCTGCTCTATCAACTGTAAGTTAAACTTTTATCTTCCAGGCAAATCACATAGTAATTTCATATGGTTTGACTTTTTGTATCATTTTATTTTAGTCAGTTAAGTTTCCTTCAAAAGCCTTTCAATTCATTCCCACAATTGTTGGCAAAAAGTTATCTCATCCTGTTGTTCAGGAGTTTCAAAAACGATTTCCTTATTACGATTTAAGAGAAGATGAAACTACTGGACAATTGATTTTTAAACATGAGTTAGTTATATGTATATGATACAGATTTCCTACCTTTGATTTTAAATGTCATAATTATTATCTATCTCTGTCAACGATATTATAGAGACGCTGGAGATTTTACTGCTGAGGAAATTTTAGCAATGTTATTGGAAAATGCAAAGGACACAGCTGAAAACTTCGCTGGTAATTAATTCATGTTATCAAATATATTTATATTCATTTTTAACCATAGAGTAACAATACCGAGATATAAGACTATTTAAGTATAAAGAAGAAATGTATGATCATTATACCCGAGCGCCAAGGATCCTATCTCTGAAATTATAATAAAGCAACAAACTTTAATCGATTATTGCTTCTGAAAAATTCAAAACAAGTGCTTATTGACAGAAAGAGGGCTCCTAGTTGATTTAAAGATAGGGAATTCCTAATTGACAGAGTCTCATATTCTGACAACCTATCAATTTATAAATTTATTCCCGACCTCACAAATTTAGCATGATGAGACAGAGTTCCTTTTCTCCAATTTCAGGTCATGAAATGAAAGCTGCTGTTATTACGGTTCCGCCATTCTTCTCTCAAGCAGAGCGCAGAGCTGTTCAACGAGCTGCTGATTTGATTGGCCTGAATGTTCTCCAATTGATAAATGACAACACTGCCGTCGCTCTTAATTATGGTATTTTTAGACGAAAATATTTCAATTCAACCGCTCAATACTACATTTTCTATGACATGGGCTCAACCAGCTGTACAGCTACTGTTGTTTGTGAGTTATTTTGGTTTTTCAAGTTACTACTCTTGATGTTATTCAGTAGTATTTCAGATCATTTTTTATTTAAATAATTTTATTCTATTTTAGCTTACCAAGTTGTTAAATCTAAAGAGGGTGGATTTATGGAAGATACACCTCAACTGACCATAGCTGGTGTCGGGTAAGTCATAATTAATATATTTCTAAATCTATTCTGGATAAAATTGACATCTCAACTTTTATATTTATTATTTCAGGTATGATGCAACTTTAGGTGCGACATCCTTTGCATTCAGACTGCGCGACTATCTTGCCAAAGAATTCAATGCAATGAAAAAAGCTAAACGCGATGTGACTAAAGATAATCGAGGCATGGCCAAATTATTTAAAGAAGCTCAACGAGTTATGAAAATTTTAAGCGCAAACAATAATACCTACGCACAGGTAATAATCGCTATACTGTTAGTAGATATGAATGAGATAAATTTCGTGGTAGGCACAAAGGTGTGCTGAGTAGCTACACCTGCCTACCACAATCATTTCATTGACGGATTTCAGCCAGCGTTTCATTCTGATGATAGCGCGAGTTAAGTGAGTGGTGTCTCTATCTGTAAATGGAGATCTTTATTATTTCAGATCGAAAATCTGATCGATGATCAAGATTTCAAATTGAAAGTCACTCGCAGTATATTTGAAGAATTGTGCGCCGATTTGTTCGAACGTGTTCGTGTTCCGCTAGATCAGGCTTTGGAAGCCGCGCAAATTCCTTTACCTTATATTAAGGAGGTGATTTTGATGGGCGGCGGTTCGAGAATTCCCAAATTTAAGGATATATTGCTCAAAGTTAGTGACATGTAAGTGAATTTCTTCTATATTTGTCGAAGTATTTGTGAAATAACTTTATTAGCGTCTCTCTACCAGAGAGGTACAAAATATACGAGATAATACAAATAAGAAAGTAAGCTTTATATATAGAACATCAGCACTGTCAAAACCACACTTCTAATAATCTAACCAATCAGAGAAGAGCTCACGTGACCTCCAAGCCTCGACACGCCGGATTCCCCACAGGCTGCAAGACTTGAAGGTCACGTGATCCCTCATTTGCTCTATTATTATCGATCAGTACTGTAGGTAAATAAGCAATGGCTGAACCAAAGTGCTTTAACACAATATGACAAAACTTAACTAACCATGGGTTTCTATCCCTTGGGTCAGCGATAGCATATAAATTCAATTGTTTAGGGGTTTTGATATCTTCTAAGCCACCCGCGTTCTTAACTGACAATCCATAGAAATGGTTGACTTGAATGCGGGAAAGTACTAGCAGGGGGGGGGGGCACTCCCCTTTACTCATAGACATACCTGGCTAGGACTGCAGAAATATATTTAGTGTACTTATACATATTATATCATTAAGGCAATGAACATTCAAATATTTACAACAACTACCAAGCTATTTATTTGCAAGTCAACCAATGCTTGGTTCAATACTGTTGTAAATAATGTGCATTAGTAATTATAGGATTAT
Source organism: Monocelis spectator (assembly GCA_036784945.1). Lineage (NCBI taxonomy): Eukaryota > Metazoa > Platyhelminthes > Proseriata > Monocelididae > Monocelis > Monocelis spectator. The sequence goes on along the minus strand of JAYMFX010152099.1, from coordinate 8,100 downwards.
AAATTGTTAATTGTAGGAAAGATCTTGGAAAAAGTGTCAACACGGATGAAGCCGCTGCTCTAGGAGCGGTGTATCAAGCTGCTTATAAGAGTCCTGGATTTCGAGTGAAAAATTTTCTCATCAAGGATGCCACTTTATTTCCAATACAAGTATGCTAAATTGATTTGATATTCTTTTCTACGGAGAAGCTAATATTATATTTGTCTATCTAAATTTACGCTGATGATTTTATCTTTTTTCGCATCACAGGTTGATTTTGAGCGTGTTAAAGCGAATGATCAAGGTGATCAAGTGGTGTCTCGTATTCAGCGCACTTTGTTTACAAGAATGGGCAGCTTCCCTGCTAAGAAAGTTCTCACCTTTAATAAACAGACGAAAGATTTTGATTTTCATGTGGTCTATGCGGATCTAGTCACTTTACCAAATTCCGAGTAAATTGACTTGATTTTAAAACTTTAATCTCGTTACAAATTTATGTTCTGTAGTGTAGTGTGTGTTTATAAAATTTCTATCTGATTCATAATACAATTATTTTATTGTACGTATTATTGCTATTTTTAGATTCCTTGGATTTTCCAATTTAAGTCATATCAGTTTAAAAGGAATATCTGATGCGCACAGTAAACACATTAAAAGCGAAACTCCCGAATCTGACAATAAAAAAGAGAAAGATGTCGATTCCAAACTGGAGATCGAACCGAAAGGCGTGAAAGCTCATTTTTCAGTTGACGAGAGTGGTATATTTAGTCTGGTTTCTGCGGAGGCACTCTTTCTAAAATCACCCTCTTTAGTTGCAAGGGAGGAGAGTGAAAAGTCGCAATCCACATTTCAAAGTGAGTCCTCTCTCTCTCTATTTATTCATTTTGTTGTCTAGATGTTTACTGTATAACTGAAGCTATGAATAATTGTGCTCTACTCAAACAGCCAATCAGCGTCTAGAGAAAGGTAGAATATGAGAGCTCATTTGTTACTTGCTTGGGCTGAGCTTGGTTGAGAATTTTAAATTTTTGCATGGAGAGTTGTTTTTCTTTAATAAATGCCTATTTTCTAATTAAGTTGTATTTTCTTATTGATTTAGGAATCGCTGGTAAGTATAGATATTATATTTGACTGTCTCTGTCTCTCTATCTTTCTCTCTTATGTATCAAGCAAAGGACAATTCATTCACACTTTATTGTTCCAATAATGCGTCACTCGTAGCTAAATTAGTAACGACCGAAACATGGTTGGACGTTGTTCCAATTCCACCAAACTGGCCTTGCATTGAGAATTTTATTGCCTCGAGGACTTTATATAGTAAAAGATAGGAACAGTGACACGCGCCGAAGCTGAATCGTAATATTTCGCTGAAGACGATCAGTTTTGGTTTGAGCAGGTGTTATGTATCATTCATTTTCACTCAAACTCGTCGTTCTATAATAATTATCATTGACCAATGAAATTACTCGGTTAATGAACTCCTCGATTATCGATTAGCTACATCGTGTCATAGCTAATAATATGCTAGATTATCGTTGTGTACGCTAGGTGTGTCGTCATTAGTGGATCCGAGCATTCGTTGCTATAGTTACTGAAAGAGAGCGCCTTATTGGTTTAAAGATAAAGAATTCTTAAATTTTAAGAGCCAATCAAATTATCGATCATGACGTCACACTATTTCTGCGTGCGCCTAGAATAGTGATGTGACGTCACTACTGGAGACAGCCATTTGTTGCTGCACACAGTTACCATCTAAATAGATTTAGAATCGTCTGAGAATAAGCGATTTAAATCCTATCGTGAGAGCCAATCAGATTGTGGATCCTGACGTCATAATACTATTTAAACGTATTCGTTGGATCTTTATGCATAAAATGCTCGGAAGCAAAGGGAAGCAAGGGAAGCCGGAGACAAAAATATTCTCGATTTCAAAACTAGTTTTGTATAGTCAACGAATTGTTCAATTCGGTGTTGAATGAAAGTCATTTAAAATCTTAAATCTATTTTTTCCTACATAATACTGATTTAAGAATTGTAAATATTTATTCTCCTCACTTTTTTGTCTAGTCAATTATGCTGCAGTGAAATTTCTCTAGAGTTTGCTTTCATTATTACATTATGGTTACGTATATGCATTGGTTCGTGCAATATCTTTACCTTCTGTAATTAATAAGTATGTAATTTTGCGTTTGGGTAGAACCTATTATTGTTTACAAACTATACTTTCTGTAGTACAGTATAATGTCAATTGTTTTAAAAGCATTCACTTAATAATAATTTGCAAGTTGGGTTGGGTTTTCCAATCTAATCAGTTGCAAGAAGGCCTCCTTATCAGTGTTTGATTATATTGTGATGTTGTCGTTATAGTAGGGGAGATGGAAATGTGTCTGTTGTCTGTGTAGTTCCTATTACAGAACCTTGGATAGCCACACATGTCTCTTACTTACAAATTGACAGTTTGTATTTTCTATTCATTCTCCGTCAATTTTAACCAATGTTGATGACTTATTAGCCGGATAAACGTTGCTAATAAACTTCCCCGAACATAAAATCAATATTATAGTTATTACGATTTCAGTCAGTGAGTATCAATAGAAATAATACCATCACTTCATTCGGGATATTATTTATTGATACCCACCTCTTTTCATAGTAATAACTGTATAATATCTTCATTATCGGATTAGTTTTCGCTGTTAGAATATAGTCTAATCTATTTGATGTAAACTCTTCTCTTGGGATTTAAAATACTAAAGAGCTCGCTGAAAGTGAAAGAATTATTAAAATCCATCGAGGCGTTTGAGATATGAATATTTAATGTTATCAATTTTATAATGGTGCTGCAGTTAGAAATTTGTACCCTTAGGGTACAGATCAGCTGTTCCCCGATTAAATATCGCTGTCTATTCTATGTAGAAACAAAGAAGCGGTATTTGATCGATCCAATCAATTCTATCATCATTATTAACAGAAAAGTAAACCAATGTTGACATTGCTCAGATCCTCTCATTAATCTAAAGCATGAAACGATTTAAATGCATCAGTTCTGAAAGAATTGCTGTCGGTAAATAAATATTCAAAAGCAACAATTTTTGGAGGATTTTTTAAATGATTGTCATTCTGAGGTATGGGATATTGAGTGCGTTTCTAAAGCTCAATTTGGCTTCTTTTTTGAGTGAATTTTCACAATTTTACGCTTAAAATTAACTCTTAACTATACATTGTTTCAATATTTGTCGCTGTTTTAGTTTTCATTGATTGATTCCAGAATTCAGAATGTCTTTTCTGTAATAATATAAAGAAGGATACAGCATAATAGATAGATAATATCCAGACCGAAGTGAGGAGGGTATTATTTCTTTACATAGTAATATCCATAGAGTAATGATAATACCAAGAGAGTTCACTCTCTAAAATACAGAAATGCATATCGCTGATTTTGACCTACCAACTCGCACAATTTCCTATCTCCGCCATTATAAAACCATCAATTACAAATTGACGTCACTCTTGAACGCCTAGTCTGCTTTTAATACTTCTTATATCTTTAGAAAGTGCTCTTTGGATATTTTCTTACAGGGAAAGAATTATTAAAATTAGACTCGGCGTTCAGGAGTGACGTCAATTTGTAATTGATAGATTTTTAATGGCGGAGATAGGAAATTGTGCGCGTTGGTGGGACAAAATCAGCGATATGCGTTTCTGTATTTTAGAGAGTGAACTCTCTTGGTATTATCATTACTCTATGGTAATAACTGTGTAATATTCTGAAGTCGTAAAAATGAAATTAAAAAAGGCAAAAAAAATCAGTTACCTTTCTTTTGCGTAGGCTTCTTGCTTTCCTGTTTATTTAAGAATGTGTTGTGAAATGTAGATTATTATCAGTAGCACCTAGCTTATGTAATTCTATTGTGTATTTTGAATTGCTATATCATCTTGTATTCCCCTATCTTCTCAGCTCTGCATTATTAATCACTGCTCCTCTGATATGATATCATCAGGTAGATCTAGCCGGTACATGATTGGGGGGAGGTTATATAGCGCAGTTGTCAGAGAATTAGGATTGTCTAAAATCCTATTAAGCAATGAATTGATGATATTGAAAGGAAACATCAATGTTTACCGTTACTAAGGAATGATTTTTTTTTTACAAAGATTGATTACATTGAACTGCTATTTATAATGGAAACCATAATCTAACCTGTATTGTAATTTCTGTGAGTGCCAGACTGCAGAATTCTTGGGTAAAATCATGTCAAGTTCCATAACTGAAAGTATCGAAGGAGAATTAATTATCGAAAATTTAGTGAAAACAATTGCAACCACTCTGGAAAAGTATTGTCAAACTGTTAAAATTCAGCGAATTCGTGCGTCAAAAAATATCACTCCATCGAGTAACGACAGCAGCTACGAATTCTACGTGTTCATCAGTGTGTCGAGTTATCACGATTATATGGATAAGCGATTAGAGGTCCTCCTTGAAGTTGCCACCCTAATCAATGCCCTGTTTCATTGTCCGATCTTTCGGCATTCGAATATGTCCGTGACTTTCACAATTAATCGAATCCATTTCAAAATATTGCTCCTCGTACTCTGTTGAATCACTTCTTAAATTCGTAAATCCTCTCATGATGAGCGATTATTCATATCGAGATGATAATATTTGACCGGTGCTGTAGAGGAGTCACTTAGCATTGCCTATCTCTATGGAATAATCAATACTTTCAATCCTAATTAATTTACTATGTATTTATGGTATCAAATTACATTTATTTGTGATGAACTTCTAAATTGTAATAGAGTAAATTGAATAAATTGTGAATTGTAATTTACAAGAATAAACTTTCATAGAGTAACTAATACATACGTTTTGTGAGACTTTCAAATATAAAAGATATAATTTTCTTTTATTATCTTTTCTGATCGATCGAAAATCGTTTTTAAAAATGCTCCTAACCGTCTTTATTATAATTTTAGTCCGCACTCTTTAGAAGCTGATGTTGTTAACAGCTTATAATATTGTTTATACAATCAATAGCTGAGTGCATTGCATTTCTAACATTGCAACTAAATCTCTCAACCATTTTTAATTAAGATAATTAATATATATAGAGTAAGATAGCTCCTTATTATAAATAAGACTGTTTATTTTTTATTCAGCGTTATTAATAATCAAAACTCTCACTACTTACTCAGTGTAATCAAATAAGTCTTTTACGATGGTAGATTGCGTTTAGAGACAGAGAGAGAGTCAATTTTAAATAAACTCAAAGACGGTTTTGGTATTTATGAGATGTATTTAATAGATTTTCTTGTCAGCTACATAGATAAAGGATACCTAGTGTTGATTAGACTGTAGATATAAAATGTTACATTGTTCATTTTAGAGATTGGAAAAACGTTCAGTAACTTTTTCAGCGGCAGTGATACAGAAAAGGAGAACAAAGAGACTGCACAAAAAGAAACTGACTCTGCAGAGAAGGTATTTGTCGCGCTGTTTCAATATCTGTTTCATCTTTAATGGCGTGTTTTTTATGCATTTTTATCTTCTTTTTTTTACTTTAGAAGACCACAACAGATTCCGCTGAAAAATCAGATAATGGCGAGAAAGAGAAAAAGTCTGAAGAGAAGAAAAGTGAAGATCCTACCAAGAGCAGTTCTAAAGAAGAAAACAAAGCGGACAATAAATCAACCGAAAAGAATGAAACGGAAAAGAAGGTGGCGATATCATTCGAATTATTATTTAATCGATATAAACTTATTTACCTAAATCAGACTGTATGTTAACACCTAAAATTTAGTAATCGATAAACTATTTTCCTATTAACCGCACAACCATGAATTCAACTGAGTTTATAGAATATTTCTTGCTCTGTTTTATAAAAGAAGAATCACTCGAATATCTTCATTAGTTATTGAATAATCCACTGTCAAAGTTCACGAAAGTTACCTGCATGCATAATATTTCAATTTTGTAGTAAAGAGGTATTTGAGTGATATTCTATTTTCTCGTATAGGATAATTCTAACAGCACCGCTGCCAATAGTACCGAGTCGGCTGTCAATGATACCAAGCCGGTACAAATTAGCGAAGAGTTGACCTTTACTGTGAAAAAGGTGGATATGCCCGACCCTGGAGCTGATCATTTGACAAATTCAAAGAAAAAGTAAGAAGTCGTCGTAGATTTATTTATCCTCTTTTTAACAGCTAAGTGAGTGTTTTAAGTGTATCATTTTCTTGATTGATTGATTGATGAAGAAATGAAATTTACTTTAATTTCATAGGCTTGCTGATTTGAGAGCGAACGATGCTAAGAAGCAGCAATTAGAGAAAAGTAAAAATGAATTAGAATCTTACATCTTTGAGTATAAAGATCGCTTGGAACGCAAAGAATATCAGGATTGTTCAACTGAAGAACAGCGCGAAAGCATCCTTAAATTATTAAACGCCGCGAACGATTGGTACGAAGAACAAGGCATGGACACTAAAACTGAAGTACGTTGAAAAAAGAATGAAATTTTTTATTAACGTAAAAATCTTTAATATACTTTTCAATATTTCTACTACTTGCTTTTGTTTAAGTAGTATCACCTGGATTTAGTTTATTTTCAAACTTATTTTAGGAATTTGTTCAGAAATTCAATGAATTAAAAGCCGTTACGAAAGATTTAGATCATCGAGTAATTGAGCGTAAAAATCGTCCAGTGGCCTTTAAAAAGATTAAGGAGCATTTAAATCATTCGCAGATATTCCTACAAGGAATGCAAAATTTTACAGGCGATACAACGAATGAGCCTGGAAAGATATTTACCAAGCCGGAAATGGACAACTTGGCGAAAGTTGTTAATCAAGCTCAGGTATGATAGAATTTGATGATGGGGAAACAACAACCAACTGACCTTATGGAATGTTTCTTTTAATGTTTGTTCTTATTATTTCTAATAAATAGGATTGGCTTAAACAAAAATCCCTCGAAGATAAGAATATGAAGCTCTCTGATCCTCCATCCTTCTTGGCCAGCGAAGTCGACTTTCAAATTGACGGCATAAATCGGGAGATGCGGTATTTGATGACTAAGCTGGAAATCTGGAAGCAAAATCCACCACCACCACCCAAAACCAACACCACGGAAAACACCACCGCTTCTGATGAAAAAGTCATCCATGAAAGTAAAAAAGGTAATAAATAGAATTTTATGCAGCCTCGATATTTAACAGACAGAGAGAGAGCCAAGCTTCGCATCCATAACTCATGTCAATGATTGTTATTTTCACGAGGATCGATAATCTACTTTGTTGTTTATTTGCACACCAAAGTAGCTCTGTTGGGTCTCATTCAAGGGGTAGCGGGTTCCAGCCTCATTTGAGGCAAAACAGTGGCTTATCTTCAGTTTGTAATCAATCTTCTGCTTGTATGAAAAACAACAGTTTTCCAATAGATGTTTATTTATATAATTTGTCGAGAGTTCTATCATTGGAAAATAATTCAGTTTCCAATATGAACTAAATTAACAATATCGATCGGTCGATATTCAAATGTCTGCCTCCGTCTAACTTCTCTTACTTATCATCATTATCATATTCTGTTGGCCCTCGGGGCGATTGCATATCTCTGCTAATTGGGTTGGTAGAATCTGTCTAAATGAATCGACTGAATGGCTGAATATGGCGGAAAAATTATGATTTGTATGTGTTGAGTGTGGACTCTTCTAATATAATATGTATGTATATGCTATAAATGTGCTGGCTAACAGTATAACAAACCTGCTGCTTTTAATGTGAAAACCTTCTTAACTAAACTATATTATTATGTACTTGTATTGGAAATTTATGTTTGGGTCTTCTGGATGGATCTCTGGCATTTTCAATCCATCAAGATGGGCTATTAATTGATTGATCTTTAAAGTGCTGTATTGTCATCATATTGCCGGTTGTAAATGAGGATTATTCGAGGAGGTCGGTTGTAAATGAGGATTATTCGAGCAGGTCGGTTGTAAATGAGAATTATTCGAGGAGGTCGGTTGTAAATGAGGATTATTCGAGGAGGTCGGTTGTAAATGAGGATTATTCGAGGAAGTCGGTTGTAAATGAGGATTATTCGAGGAGGTCGGTTGTAAATGAG
>JAYMFX010151877.1:0-10415 GCA_036784945.1 Monocelis spectator | reverse complement strand
GAGATATCGTTCTAGAGATATCGTTCTAGAGATATTCTTCTAGAGATATCGTTCTAGAGATATTCTTCTAGAGATATTCTTCTAGAGATATCGTTCTAGAGATATTCTTCTAGAGATATCCTTATAGAGATATTCTTCTAGAGATATCGTTCTAGAGATATTCTTCTAGAGATATCCTTCTAGAGATATTCTTCTAGAAATATCGTTCTAGAGATATTCTTCTAGAGATATCCTTCTAGAGATATCGTTCTAGAGATATTCTTCTAGAGATATCCTTCTAGAGATATCCTTCTAGAGATATCCTTCTAGAGATATTCTTCTAAAGAAATTCTTCTAGAGATAATCCATAGAATTAGAGTGGATTTGTTCCCCATCTAATTCAATCCCATTTCCTCACAAGTCAACACTGGTCCCCATGGAAACACCCAGTTTTATAGGCTGGTTATTTTCTAGAGATATTTCAGTTAGATTCAACTCACTTTTCAATCAGAGCAGAGAGAAGAGATTTCAGATTTTGCATGATGGCCAGTCTTTTAGCGGGACTTTCACTGATGGCGTCGCGTAAGGTTTTGATATTGGGTGTTGGGAAGAGACCGAACTCTGGTCCATACAGCTCCTTTACCATCTGTGTTCGTTGAGTAGCATTGGCGTAGTCGTTGTAGACCAATTCAATAACATCGGATGCTTCTTTGTGCTTTAACAATTTTGTAATCTTCCCTTTTAATTGCTGAAATGAAGTTTCAAAGCAACCATCCTTTCCAAATCCAATCTTTGTTTGCGATTAAAATGTAGTAAAAAATGGATTACCTGATAGATATGCTGCTTCTGTTCTTTCTTCCCATAGGTGAACATTTTAATTGGTATGAACTTAGCGTATTTAGAACTAATGAGATCAACGATGTTGTCTTTAAGCTCATTAAAGATAAATTCTTTGTGCGACTCTTGTCCGTGCAATAGGAGACTCTCAAACACGCGGACTGTGTCATGAGCACGGACCAGTTCGAGTACCTTCCCCTATGTATGAAAGAAATTATTCAATTTAGAATGAAAATCATTCAATTCAAAATTTAACTAAAACGTTTTAAATACATATTTTATGATTTTTACTACCGCTAGTTTTATAAGTAGTAAAAAAGATAATAGAATTGTTTCATTAATTAATCTGAGAGAATTATGCGAACCTTTGTCAGGCGAACAACTTGATCACAAAGATCTTTGCGGTGTTCATCACTGGTCTTCTTAGAATTTAATTCGCCGTACATTTTCAACAGCGGGATTGTAATGTTAGAATTCGGTTTTTGCAGTTTTCTTTGTTGTCTGAGTTCTTTCTTGGTGGCGTCTGAAGGAAGCCAACAATAATAATATCTCAGTTTATGTAGCAGGAAATAAAGAGAAATGGAAATTTGAGTTAAAATAATCAATTCTTGTAAAAGAATGTCATGTAAAGAATTGACTAACATCTAAACAATTTCTAGTCTATGTAAAAGTCTATGTAAATCATATTATTGATAATCTTACTTGAATTTTCAGTCTGAAATAGAAAAAAGACTTAGTTTAACTTCTAATAAACAATAGCGAATGAATTGGTTTATTAAAAACATATAAATGAACGAATTCCAATAAAAAACGCGGGGAATTCTCTTTTGGAAAGTCCAATTACTATTAATAGTAAAAGTCAATAATTTTTATTAGTACATATCAAAATTTAAGAGAGAGGGGACCAACATTTGAATGTACGGAGGTATTCGTAGATTTTGACTAAAGTTACTTTTGGGCATAAGGTTGCGAAGCTTAGTGAGACAAAGACGAGCGAGGATGCATTGAGAGTCAAAGGAGTTTATGGAGATATGACAGCATAGTTGCATGTTGTTACATGTGGATCCGGTTATTTTAGACTACAGTGTGTGTAGATACAATAGAGAGCGATGGTAACATAGTGGCACCTTGGGGAACCCCCGAGGTTTTAAAAATTTTGCATCTGTTTTGACAGATTGATAATATCAGAAATGAAATTGTTTTTTCTATTAACTATAAACGAATAAATGTCAAATATAAAATTGAGAAAGTCAACGCAACCCAACCGAACCGAAATCTTATCAAAGTAACATTATATGCTTGAATAACAGGCGCCATAGTTTATCATTGACTTCATTGAAGTGTCCCACAAAGAATAAATAATCGCTCGCCTCAGCTGATGCAAAATGTCCCATAATCCACGCGAAAGAATAACCCGGCAAAAAATTCACTCTATTAATTTGCAAGATATCGGCCAGTTGACCAGTGATGAAGACATCGTCAATCCAGAATAAGGGCACCTTATAGGACTGCAGGAGTAGCGGTTGGATGACATCTTGAGTGAGAATATAGGCGAATCCCTTACAATATGGGGGGTAGAGGTCACCTGACCATTCATCTCTTGATACGAACCATTTAATTGATTTCTTACGAATGGGTCGACTACCGCTGATCAGGGAACAATACAGGGAATTCCGTTTATTGTGAAAGATATTTGTCAAAAACTGGACAGTAGCGGGAATATTTATGAAGGTATCGTCGTCCGATTTGATGACGTATTCTGCCTGTGGACATGACCTGCTGATCCAAAGCAGAGCGAAGAGATGCTTATTGGTAAGATTACGATAACTATCGAAGAATCTCCCCTGAATTATATCTCTGTAGGTCAGACTCTCTTGATAAATAGCTAATTGTTGAGATGCTCGCGACACCAATCCCAATACAAATACCACACGGATTCGCAACCCGTTGAACGAATCGAGTGACGCCCAAGTTTGACGAATAAGACTTCGTCTGAAAGTATGCGACGGTGCAGAATGTACAAAACTAAGAAGAAACACACGCCCTCGACAAATATCCTGCTCTTCTATGGAGAAGCCGGAGATCGTGTGATTTAGGAAATAATACTGTCTGCTAGCAGATCCTTGAAACCAAAATATACAAGAACCGGCCCATATCGATAGCAAAACGATGAAACATCGAATAAAATGATAATACACTCGGTGCGACATGTCGATGATTGCCGATCAAAATTTGAAGTTACATACAGGTAAGGAGGGATGAAATCGTGACAAACAACATTCTATTAAATTTCACGAACAAGGAGGATACAAGAGAGCCAATCCCTTCACAAATGAATAAGAAAAGTGTTTTTTTAAGTACAGAGCTAGGAGTATTGCATTGAAATGTAAGTAAAATGAGGAGAGAAGTGTATTATCACGAGCGATTAACCATTACTCATTAGATACTCCTCAGACTTATAATATATGAAAGGGGAGAGGTATTTTTGTAGTTTTATAGATTTTATGCATTTAAATTATATCATGCAACTCTAAAAACACTGAGAGTAAATACAATCATTTTAACAGCGCCTACTGAAATGCATAGCGGAAAAGTGGATTTGGATAAAATCCTTTTTTAGCAGAAAAGTAATTCTTTTTATTCTGTACCTATTCAGAACGAGTCAGTTAGCGTGAGATTACGTAATATGCATTCAATTGCTCCTCTAATACACGCGTGCTCTAGAGACCCCAATAATATTGAAAAGCATGGCAAAATTGCATTGGAATTCGAGTCATATTTATTTATTAGCATACAATATACCATATTGACCCTTGTTTTGAGTTTCTGCAGACTTACTTTTGAATTTGTTGATTGTTTTGGCTTTTCAGAAGGTTGAGACTCATCGTTCTCGGATAGCACTTCTACCTCATCCACTTCCATTTCTTCAACACTGAAATTGTAAAAATGATAGATGTCTACAGAAAAGTTACTGATAAAAATGATGATTTATCATTGTTTGATGGGTCTTTTAGTTTCTCCAATGTATATTTTGTGGTAGACTTTACTAGTCAGTTTCTATTTATTCCTTTTGAGCTTTTTAAGTGGATGGAGTAGATATGGTTAGCATATCTTTATAAAAACAATTTAGCTAAATGAAAGGCAAATAATTTTGCATAACTAAAAGTAATCACATCTTAATGCAGCAACCTTATTAGCTGACAAAAACATCAACTTACGAATTATCTAACTCATCATCCTGATTTTCTTCACTGCTACCTTCATTTTCTTTTAAATCCTCTTGATCTGAAGAGTCCAATTTGAACTTCTTAATTTGAACTGAATTGGAAACATTCTTAGCATCTATGTTTTTCTTTGAATTTCTGAAATGTCAAGATGAACAGCAAAACAAAATATGAGTAAAGATTAAATCATTCAGAATTAATGGAACTCAGTTAAAAATATTAATTACCTTTGAATTTTGGAGCTATCCTTGAATTTACTTTTGTTCTTCTTTACCATATGCTTTGCTGATTGAGTTTTCAAATTTTCTTTTACATTAGCTGGCTTTTTCTTTGAAATTTTTACAGACATTCTAAAATATTTTGAAATTATGTTAAAATATAAACTTTTAATTATATATTAAAATGATATGACAATATTTTTTAAAATAAGATAGGATTATTTAAGAAAAATTGAAAGATACATGTGTGATATTTTTTGATTAAATAAATGAGTTGAAATAATTAATATATGATCATTTGTGACATTCCTTCAATGACATAATGCCAATATTTTTTTAATGTATCTGATTGATAATGAAGCTTAAGTCAAATCTGCATTTAATAATAGGATAGTCTTTTAAAGTGCATCATATGAGGTTGTCAATTTAAAGGTGTTGTGGTAAATATTTGTTATTCCTATATGAAGACTCAGCTTTCAGGTCTATAGGGAAGTTGATAATTTTAATAGGAATCTTCTTTATTTAAAGAGATCTCTTTAAATTATTTAAGGAAGTCAATAAGTTAATCTAATCTATTTCAATAAAATCCAATCAAACTCTTGCACAATAAATGATTTTGATAGCAATAATAGATAGGTGAACTGACTTATAGAATTAGCCAAGTGATTACAATTGATATATGGATATGTATAAGTGGGATTTGTTTAAGTACATAATCAAATGTAAATGGTTTACCTTTGAAAATTGTAAATGTTGATTAGTTAAGCTAATCAAAATAAATTAACATTGTTAAATTTTTCATAAAATAAATATTATTTATAGAAAACTTAGGATAATATTGCTACTGAACAATAATTTGTGAATAATACTAAAATCAAAGTTTCTTTTTGCAATTAAAAACTGAACATTCATATAGGGAACCTAAGCTAAATGCATGAAGACATAACCTAAATATAATTGACTTGATGAATTTGATTTTATTGTAATTTTAAGTACACAAACTGAAGTCTATTTAAATATGCAATATATCAATTATGGATCATGATATGTTAAATCATAGATAATGAATGTAGTTCATTCACTAATTTTTAGTATATGCATGCATCACATAGTTATATAATTAATTCAACGAAAATGGATTATAATGCTTAAATACCTCCAAAAATGTTTTAAAGACAATTTTATGAAAATACACGGCTATATCAATTAATTTACTTAAATAATTAAATTATCAATTATAAGCACACTCAATACGTCAAGAAATATAAAAATAAATGCTTCATTTTACAAGTTGAAAGATTATATTAATTACATTTAAAATGCACAAAAATGATAAATAATACTTAAAAACTGGGTTACATTTATGTCAGTTATATTTCTTTAGTTAATATATTTTATAAATGCTTTGCAGTATTAGATAACTTTTAAATGACTATTAATTTAACTTGTTTTAATGCATAAAATAATAATTCGTTCTCACAAAATATTTTAATAATCTAAAAATTCATTTGACCTACTTTTTAGTTAAAAGTGTTGCTAGTGCTGTGAGACCAAATTTAAAAAACGTTTGCAAAATAATTATCCGATTTAAATATAATTATTTTAAATATTTAAATTTATTTGGAGAAATATTTACAAACATTATATTAAATAAATAGGTCAAATCGCATTACTCGACAAGCTGGATGCAAATTAACGTTTTCTTGCTAATTCCAATTTTACTATAATGATTTAACATCTCATTTATTTCACATAACTAAACAGTTTACACAGATGTCGAGCAATAAAGAAGGTAAGCTTGTATCCAATAACTATATTTTAGGAGTTATTTTATTATGATGCGATGTATAAATGAAAATATTTTCTGATATATTTCTCTAGAGATTCTTCTGATTATTGTCAAATATTTGAAACATATTGGATGCCACGATTTAGCTAAGGTAATTACATATTAACTTTTAATATTTCATTCAAGCGTTATATTAACTACTCATATAATGATTTTAGAAACTTGAAGATGCATCAGATGAGAACAGGGTGAGTATATTAAGAACTTGTATTTGATATGACATACTTACTAACCATGTGTTTTATGTAAACAAATTTGACCTACTTTTAGCTTATGTCAAATTCAATCAGCTGGGAAGGAAAACCTTTACCAAAACCTTTTAATGTACTTGTAAGATGATTTGTATTTATAAATACATTGATAATTGGTATTTTCAGATATTTTATTCATGTTTTCATAGTTATATTTATTATTTATTCTTTCTAAAGTATTTTTATCATTTTTTGCTCAATAATTTTGAATGAATAAAAAATATTTATTTTTAGCAAGTATTGATTGCCACAACTTATGCATAGCATAATCATATAATTTATTTCTCTAAATATTAAAAGTGAATTAAAACATTTAAACTAAATCAAAATGTTAGCTAATTTAAAAGTTTATTTTTATTATTAGAATAAGAAGTTGTTCACCAAGATAGTATTTTTTTAAATTGTTGATAGCAAAAATATTTTTTTAAACCCTCAGTGTCTGGGTATCAAATGATTGTGAAATTTATGAATTTTACAAAGTTTTAATTAAATAACCTATTATTTTAGGCATCTCAATATGAACATATACCTGAAAACTTCCTTGAGGGTATCCTTTCTCAATACACTAAATTTCTTGATGATAAGATACCTTCAACCACAAAAAACATTAAAAGCTTATTGGGAAGTGGTCGGTTTCATTCATTAAGATCTTCAGAAGGTAAAATATCATCTATATGCTATTGCACTATCATTTCTCATATACAATATTTCATTATTTGTCAATAAATATTTCTAGATGTGAATCAAAGCATTATAAAGTCAAGATATCAATCATCTACTCATTTATATAAGAACTCATGTGAGTTTTATACATGTTATTATTATGTTTAAGGTGGTTTCAGTCTTTATTTTTATTTACAATCTATATTCAGTAAATTATAAATTATTAATACTTATTGATTTCTTTATTATATAGTAGGTGCATTACACCACCATCAATTATTTGGAGGTGGTGGCTCATTTTCATATCAAAGTCTGTATCGAGATCTAAACTACAGAGCCACTATCATGGGTCACCGAGATGCAGCATATTGTGTCACATTTGATAAAACAAATGAATACCTCATAACTGTAAGACAATTTTATATCATTAACTTGCTATAATAAAAACTAAGATCAATGCTAAAATACACAGAAGCTAAACTTAAGCTCTCTATACTACACTCCAGATAATACTAAAACTTCATGACCATATCTGAAAGTGGTTGGACATAGTGCCCAAAATATGTCAAAAAATAGTGATTTTTTACTATATTACTTACAGCAGGAGCCAAAATGCGGAAGCCAAACTTAATTTATCTACACTACTCTCTACTATCCCTCCAAGTTTCGTGCCTCTAAGCATTAGGAGTTTGACACAAAATCCAAAAAATGTCCAATCTTAATTTTCTTGATTCTACTTTCAACAGAAGCCAAAACTTATAATTTACAAGTTTAATTGGCATGCAGGAGGCAAGCCTTGGCTCTTTATGCCTCTGCCCACATAATACGGTGATATCTCAGTGTTAAGACATGGTAGCCATTATTGAAATTTACAAACTGCAATATCTAGATTACAGAAAATCCTAATGACACAATGTCTGAACCCTAGTTGAGTGTTAGAAGACGATTAAGTGTTGATCAGAGTTTTATTAATCAAGTGGGAGCCCGAATAGATTATATAGCGTCAGTGGCACTCTGACTAAAGTTCACTAAGAATGATGAATACTAATCTATACGAGTTCCCACATTGAGGTTAGAAGCATGACACTTGGAGGGATAGGTGAGGGATTAAATTGGCTCCTGCTGTAAGTAATATAGTAAAAAATCACTATTTTTGGACATATTTTGGTTCACTATGTCTGACCACTTTCAGATATGGTCATGAAGTTTTAGTATTATCTGGAGAGAGGTATTACACGCAGGAGCTTAAGTTTGGCTTGAACTGCATATTTTAGCATTGACCAAAAACTAACCATAAGTTTAAACTTTAATCAGTAAACCTTATTGTAGTAAAACAGTAAGACAACCTTGAATATGCTAATGTTAGAGAATTGGGATAATTATTTTAGGGTGGGGATGATGGTATGGTGAAAATATGGCACATTAAGTCACTGCAATTGGTTAATTGTCTGCGTGGACATGCCGGACCAATCACCGACATATCCGTGTCCTATGATAACCGCATACTCGTGACTGGTAGCTGTGACTCCTATGTCATCATCTGGTGCCTCATGTCCGGTCGACCACTCCATACCATGTCTTTATTCGCCTCCAATGTGATGATCAATGCAATAGTCTGTAGTCCTCTGACTCGAATCAGCAATGATATCTACTGGATTGTAGTGACAGCGTCTAAAGAAGGCCGTATAGTATTTATTCCATATCGCTATAAGCGTTCAAATTCAAATCTACACATTTCATCACAAAATAGTAAGAATTTCCATTATTGTACTTTTTTGATAAAATTTATTATTCTTGATTTCAAAGTTTTTAAAAACATTCAACAACAACATAATAAATTGCTTAGATTCTCCTCGATTAACAAATGGTACTCTGGAAGGAGGTCCTCCGGATGAAAACCCATGGTTTAATGTTTCTGATAGGATCGATATTGAGTTGCTACCCATGGTGAAGTTTATTGAATGTGTCCGCCCGGCCAATTCCATGCTATGCATTGGATTCAGTAGAGGTGGGAAATTATCTTCAATTAAGAATTCTGGGATTTATATGGCGATTTTCATGAGGGAGAAAAATGGGGTTTTCTTCCCACGGTCTATAGATATCTGCCTGAGCGCAGCGAGGTCTGATAATAGACATTTCCTCCCGAAATGAATAGAGCTTTTCATTTTATGCTCGTAACTAAGATCTTTCATCTAGGTATTTTAATACGCTGTTACAGTGATCAGATGGTTTTTTGAATATGGATTTCTGTACCAAAATTGCCATATTAAAGGTCTTTGATGTAACTAAGGTGGTTCTAAAACCATAGATCACTTTAACAGCGTATTTGAAATTTTAATAAATGCAGTATATAAATATACGTATCTACCAATACTGAATTGAATGACCCTAAATTCTGGACGATGGAAATACAATTAGGAGAAACAAAGAACACTACGAATAAGAGAACAGCTGAAGAAATAATGAAGGACGCTAAATGCTTAAAAAAAACAATCAAAATATGATAAAACCTGGGAGAGCTTTCAAAATTATCATAATGAACCTGACATTAAGCAATTAAATGAAGAAATGTTCCTGCAATATTTTGATTATAGAATTAGGGAGAAACACTACGCTTATTCAACCACCCTATACAAACGGCTGGTAATACAAAGCCCGAGAATAAAACATCAAAAAATATTTACTTTTCCTTCCCTAGGGAGAGAAAAGTTCACTTTTCTTACTTCAAAGTATAATGTCGATGACTCTTTTTACTCCCGCATGAAATGAAAGATAATTCATATCTATTAACAAACTTCTAATTTCTATTCATCATTTAGGAGGTTATTTCATGGCGGGAGGTTGTCACGATCATATTGTCCGTGTCTATGCCTTTAAAGATGAGAAAACTGTCGAGAAAATCGGGGATCTGATTGGACACACAGTAAGAATCTAATTTTTTATTCATTCATAGCGAGTGATTGTTTAGTTCCTAAGCGACCAACTTTTTGAATTGACTGTTCCAGGGTGCTGTGGACAGTTTGTGCTATGCCAACCACAGCTCTCGATTTGCCACCGGCTCTGTGGATGGAACTTGTCGAATATGGTGGTTTCAACACCACGAGTGGAAATCAAAAGAGTTATCCATAAAGCAAAAGTATTTACTTATCCAGAATTTTCTTATAATGATGATCTTCAATATACAATTATATTCAAATATCTGTTGTAGATTTAGAGTTTGAGATATGAAATGTTTGTGAAAGATTGTCGATTTTAGCTTATTTATTTATGGGTTACAGTTACAACTGAACTCTGGGGCATAAAGTAACCACTCTTGTTAGTAGATATTTGGATATCGATTTTATGCCAACAAACGACAGAAAATCCTATCTCCACCATTATAAATTGGTGAAGT
>JAYMFX010151655.1:0-10242 GCA_036784945.1 Monocelis spectator | reverse complement strand
AGGGAGACACAAGACATGTTGAATCACATGTTGAATTACATGTTGAATCACATGTTGAATCACATATTGAATCACATGTTGAATCACATGTTGAATCACATGTTGAATCACATGTTGAATCACATGTTGAATCACATGTTGAATCACATATCGAATCACATATTGAATCACATGTTGAATCACATGTTGAATCACATGTTGAATCACATATCGAATCACATATCGAATCACATGTTATCAAATAATCAAAAAAATCAACTTACACTTTTGACATTTTGTCCAAGTTTTTCATCACCATTGACGATTTTAAACATTGCCGTGTTTATTCCAGGAAACACAGAGGCAAGAAAATCTGCTTGTCGCATTTTTACAGTAGGCTCTACATAAATACATCACTCTATATAGGTAACTAATCAACTAGCAATAAATAGTAAAATGATATTCGAGTATTTGATATTTGATATGGGCAAGATTGTAAATTGAATGAAGGTTTACCGTTATTATGACACAGAAAAAACTGTTGAATACACAGTAAAGAAGAGGATTGAACATTCCGAGATCTCGAGTTCTGCGCCACATCCAGTAATATTGACAAGAGATGAGCCACAAGAGGGAGATTATCATTGTTGCTCAATAGACTATTTGATCTGCAGTGAAACAAACTGGGGCATTAACAGGAAGGAATCATAAATTAGGATCACAGGACATGCGTATATCTCTCTCTAATTATACAGACTGCTGGACATGCGTATATCTCTCACTAATTATACAGACTGCTGGACACGCGTATATCTCTCACTAATTATACAGACTGCTGGACACGCGTATATCTCTCACTAATTATACAGACTGCTGGACATGCGTATATCTCTCACTAATTATACAGACTGCTGGACATGCGTATATCTCTCACTAATTATACTGACTGCTGGACATGCGTATATCTCTCACTAAGTATACTGACTGCTGCTGGACATGCGTATATCTCTCTCTAATTATACTGACTGCTGCTGGACATGCGTATATCTCTCTCTAATTATACAGACTCCTGCTGGACATGCGTATATCTCTCACTAATTATACAGACTCCTGCTGGACATGCGTATATCTCTGTTAAAAGAATTATTAATTAGTATCAACTTACTCTTTGTTCATATTTATGAGTATTTGTCTGATATAAGCGATGAATTCGCATAGAAATTCGTCCGGACATGTTGAGAAAGATGAAGAGTGAGATAAATGGTGATTAAGTATTTGGCTGATTTCATTGAGTAAAAGAAGAGTCAAATCAGCCGACAATTGTATATTGCTTTTATCCAGAATGTAGACCAACTCTTGCAGGCATTTCGCTTGGATATCGAATTTTCTAAACGCATGAACAGAAAACAAACCTCAGATATGTAGATATGTAGATAGGGAATAATTACTTAAATTGAATCTAAATTTATTCAGGTTAATGTTTAATCGACGCAAATTCCTTACTTTATAGTTTTCAAGATATGTCTCAGAGGTAATGCAATAAATTCGAAGTACACAATCAGTTGTTCAGCTGTTAGTCTGGTGCACTGGTCATGAAGATTTGATAATGATGTATCACACGGATTCTCCAATATAGAAATACACTTTGACTTAGTTAATGAAAATATATCAGCCATCTTTATCTAAAAATAAATTGTGTAAATTGTGTACAGTTTAGAGGATGATTAACTAATTAACATTGTTGAAATTGTTACATTTTAAAATAATCAACTAAATGAAGTCCTCAGTGAGAAGACTTTGATAAAAAGAATCCTTAAAGTTGACCTTATTTCTATGACCTGTAGAATATATGGAGTTAGTAGAGTTAATTTCTCAGTTACAAATGAGAATAAGGAATTTCGTTTGCAAACGTTTCGCTTTATCAATATTAAAATTAGTTTGCAAGATACAATGGGTTAATAAATAGAGTGTGAAATGGTGAAGACAGTGTATTAAGGAACAAGAATAGATAGAAATTAAATAAAAATAAAAATAATTTTTTTTATCAGCACTGAATCCAGATGACTTCAATCAACTATTGGTATCAGCCCTATCAAACGATATAGTCCTATACAACAAAGCAAAGAATACTACAAACAAATTAACGGCAACCCAACATGGGTAACCCACTAGCACCACAAGCTGCTATAATCTACATGGACCATATGGAGAGAGAAATTAAGAATAGAATCCAACTAACGATCCACTGGAAAAGATACATTGACGACATCTTCATTGTCTGGAACAATGAAACAAGTCCAGAAGGTATATTACAGATCGCCAATGAGAAAACAAATTTAGACGAAATTTAGCTTTTTTTGATTGCCTCGTCAACCTCTCAGAAAGCAACATCTTCCAAACCAAAATCTATCCACAGTGAAACCATAGAACACTGGGACTCATTCAGACCTATTTCAATTGTACTGGGAGAACCCCGAAGAGCCCCGAAAAACGAGCAACAACGGAAGAAAACAGAAAAATTTCGACATCCTTGGTCGTTCTGAACAGATTTGAAAACAATGGATATCCCCCGTAATTTTTTGAAAGATACATCTAAACAGTATCAACGCACTAAAAATCAACCACCAACTCAAGATGACACAATCAAACAGCATCACATCAAATGCCCATACATAAACCCAATCATATGCTAGCTCTGCGGTCTAGATATTCAATGCGGGCGTTTTCACCAAATAACAAATTAATGACTTTCCATCTCCTCAAGCTATTCTACCAATTCGAATGATATTTACTTGGAAAACTGATATCATGTTGTTTTAAATTTTAAATGTATTGTAACATTTAAAAATTGAAATTGTTATCTTGACTATTTAACTTGCATGTTAATTGAATGAAGATTAAATTATTTCAGTTTAGACATCATTATTATATCAATCTGGTCTATAATACAGTTCAGTCTTAGTCAAGTTAGTACAAATCTTGACAGCAGAGAGAATAATAAGAATAATAATATGGTCTATCGCTGACAAAGCCCGTGCAGCTTACCGCAAGGCATATGACCGAACATCTAAATCTCTTCCCCCCTTCAACATCGGTTCCCATGTAATGATGTTAGATGTTACCCTCAAACCTGGTGAAATCCCTAAACTCCACCGAAAATGGTTTGGACGACCGTTTATGGTTATAGAAAAGACGTCAGAAGTCACCTATAGGATCAAATATTTCCATGGACCTTACCAAAAGATCGTTCACCGCAACCGTTTGAAACTCTGTCACCATGATGTACGACACCTTACGAGACCCACTGGTATCAACAATAGAAAAGAGAAACCCCCCCGAATTCCTCAAAATACCCTGGAGCCTGAAATTGAAAATGAGGGAAATTGTTACTTAATTATTAAATTCTCATGTTTTCTTTTTAGCAGCACGAATTCGCACATAACATGTTTATCATTTATTATTAATTGTTTCTTGTTGTACTGTATTCATTTTGCATTAAATGTTCTCTCCTATATAGCATGTTTCCCATTCCCTTGTATATTCATACCTGGTTACTCTTCCGATTTAATCGTAAGTTTTACGATTTTGGAAGCCATTTTCCGATTGTACGATTTGGGGGCGTTTTTTACGATTATCATAATTTTTGATATATGTATTTTTTTCATAGCCATTTTTAAACAACAGGCAAGAAAATAAATGCATTTTTGTACGAGTAAATTAAATATTAAGTGTATCTTGTCAAGTTCTTACTCTGTTTTTATTTGGAACAGTTTGGATTTAAGATAAAATGTTATTTCATACTATCGTCCTGGGTATGACAATAAACTGCATCCAATGCAAATACAAATGTTTTTTCACTGTCTTACTACTTTTTATTTACTTACTTGCTATTGTTATATTAGTCATTTGTTTGATGTAATTTCATCCCTTTAAAATTGTATATCATTTATTTATAAATACATCCTATAGCTCAGTGAAATTGACTTTTTGTGGCTCAAGTTTAATACACTCATTTTTATTAGAGTACATTCGTATGACAACAATTTATGTGATCTTATCCATTTTGCTTGTATTTCACCCTATTACCTACATTTGGTTAATTATTTATAACATACACTTTACTTCAGTATATTGTACTCAGACAGAATCTGAGTGATGTGACCATAAATAATTGATGATTCTTTAAATCAAGAATATGGAGGTTTGCTTGTATGAAATACAATGTATTGTACCCCCATTTAATTCCTCCTGTGGGATGCTGTTACCGAATGTCATCAATAATTTTTTTTTAAATTACTAGCGTAACTAATTTTTCGACGCATTTTTGAAATTTGCGCCACTCTTTAATTTGTGATGAAAATGTGAATTATTATTTTTCAAGGCGAATTTATGATTTCTAAAATATTCTAAACTGATTCAGAGGTTCATAAATATTACATGAAAATTTTGGGGTAGATTTGTTTGAATAAAGGCAAGAAGGTGACTATGAAGCGTCATTCTTAAATTCGAATCGTGCCCATCATGAAAAATTATCTGGATGAAATATGGGCTATCTTCTTGTGGATAGCCCCTCTGGGGATGGTTAGGCCAGCTAAAGGAGCTGGCTGATCTGTATGGCACCCTCCAAACCTATTGGGGGATGGCCAAATGGTTGGTAAGTTATTTTAATTCCTGTCCGGTATCTCATAATAACATAGCCGTTAAACTGAATTATACAAATTTTGTCAGCCAATTTCTTGTTTATGTACATTTTATTACTACAGTTAATAATTCAACTCCTATTGTAACTGACATACATAACTTGAGTTGAAGAGTGGGTGGGAGGTAGTATAGATATATATATATACCAGTATATTGTAAAATTACTGACTGTTCAGTCAAATAATGAGTGACAATTTGGGATATTTTGGAATCATGACTGTTTTTCTAATTTGCTGACGAATCTGACAAATATTGAATTTTATGTAATATGCGTTATGTGTGAAAATGATTTATTCACATGTTTCATTCAAGAATACTGATTGAATTAATTTGTTGCCACATCTAATTGACGTGTTACCATGAACGTTTTATGATGGGTTCTGAATTATTCTGAATTAGGATTTTATATAGTCTTATGTTAATACTGTTTGACCGAGTAACTTATTTATTTTGTCTTTCCTTATTTTAGAAAGAATTCGTCGTCATTCGAGGTCATCAATGGTCAATACCCAGACTAACTCGTCAACCCGTACAGCTCGCCATGCCAGAAGACGTCAAAATCGAAATCGGTGGTGATTATTCATAGATTGAAGAGATTATGCATATATTGAGTTGATTATTCGTACATTAAATTTAGTATATTGTATTGAATATACAAAATATTCAAATTTAACAAAGTGTTATATTTTAACTTATCACTATTCGTTGCATTGTCATTTTGCATACAATTTAATTATTACTTAGATTTTTATTAATTATTATATTCATTTATTGTTTAAAGATATGACTCTATTCCGGGAATCAAGTCGTCATCAAAGGGACCCGGATTTGCATTCTGCAAGTATTGTAGTCGCGACATAGATATAAGACACGGTGGTGAAAATGACATAAGGAAACACCAGAGTACAAGGTTGCATGAGGACAATAAAAAGACGTGTACCAGTACCCCCTCTGTCATTAGTGCTTTTAAATCGGTAGACACAGAGAAAATATTGGTGTTATCAATGCAGAAACTGGTCTGAGCTGATAGCTTCTATGAACATACCTCTAACATGTGCGGACACAATAACAAAAAAAAGTTATAAAGTTTATGTAATATAATATTACATGAACTTTATAACTTTTTTTATATCACTGCAGATGGCGTTTAAAAAGATAAATTTCGTAAAACCCTCAACTGTAACAAATAAGTAGACATGTGAGAAATAGACTTTCGTTCGAGCCTCCGTGCAAAACTTGTAACAAATTTATGTTTATCTTGTGTTATTGAAATATAAAGAACGATTTTATATTACTGGTAATCGGTTTTCATAATTATTGACTTTTTATCTTATAGATCAACTTAATTAGCAATCTTAATTGATTTCCCTAGACATATAGTAATTTAGTCACTCACGAATCCTGCCTCATGACTAGATCTGTTCTTTCCCTGTGTTAATTGAGCATTTTAAGGAAGGTAGCACCAGCGTCGAAAAACCTAACCCTTACACTAAAAATAATTGAAAAAAGCCATTTAGTTCAGATTTTAAAACATTTTATTCTATCACTAAACACTAAAAACTTATAAAATGTCTTTTCTTTATTCAATAAAATATGCTCTTAGAAGACATTTACTCGAAATAAGAAATATCGATATTAGTACCGATAGTGACTTTATCGAGTTACATACTGTGTTCAAAAATGCATTAAAATGTCTATCATGATACTATCATGAGGACTGACATGTTGATATATTGATTGGATTTCTACTGGTTAGGGATTGATACTATCATGAGGACTGACATGTTGATATATTGATTGGGTTTCTACTGGTTAGGGATTGATACTATCATGAGGACTGACATGTTGATATATTGATTGGGTTTCTACTGGTTAGGGATTGATACTATCATGAGGACTGACATGTTGATATATTGATTGGATTTCTACTGGTTAGGGATTGAGCAATAGTGTACTTGTAAGGGTAAATATTTATAAGTGGTTGGTAA
Source organism: Monocelis spectator (assembly GCA_036784945.1). NCBI lineage: Eukaryota > Metazoa > Platyhelminthes > Proseriata > Monocelididae > Monocelis > Monocelis spectator. The sequence continues at coordinate 3,574 of JAYMFX010151655.1, read as the reverse complement.
TATATGTGTTTATGATGGTTATTCTTTTAATTGTTTTACTAAGAGAAGATACTGCAAATTGAATTGATTATTTAAAATGAATTGTTAAAATGTGATATTTAATAATATCTTTTTATTGTATTTTGTTCAGGCGGACGAGCCACAAGAAGTCGTCGTGATCGCCTGGGACCAATTTTATGAGCTACAGTTTACAGGGACTGTAAATTTTGATTTTATAGGCTGCCTGTAATTGTATTCTGTAAACTGTAAACCTATATTTAGAATTGCTGATATTGTTTCTGCATACTCATGTACCATCCAATGAGTTGAGAGGGTAGAAACTATCGATATTGATTATACTTATAGCTGTATATTTGACGCTAATGCACTAAATAATTATTTATTCTGTATTCTTTGGTTACTAAAAATGTAAGTTTAAAATTAGCCAAATCTAAAGTATGGACGGAAATACACGAGATACTTGAGTCCAATGGCTATAAGGGCAAAGCTGATGATCTGCGAGACTCGGTATTATAATATTGTGCATGCTCTCACGCATTTAATTGAGAGGGCGGGTTTTCTTATTAACTATAACAAGAGCGAGCTAGCTCCCTCCTTTCGGTTAAATTACTGTGGTTTAGACTACGATCTCATGCTTAAATCTATTTCGCTTAAAGCTGAACATTTAAATATTTTGCATTTTATCGTAACTCATCCCAGACAGTGTCAGTCTCTTTTTCTTGACCAAGTATTTAGTGTTTTCTCGTGTGCAAACTTAAGGCCTGTTCGTTCATTGATTGATCAAAGAAAATTCGTTATGAACGGTAAAAATGTGTTCATTCAAAGCGTTTTTGCGATCGATCGAAGAGAGTCACGTGACTTTTTGAGAAATGGAAGAATTTACATTTAAAGTTGACAATCAAATTATTACTGTTTTATCTCATACTGAAGATGAAGCTCTAACACTGAAGTGTAACAATGTTAGTTAACTATCATTTTATAATTTTATAGGCTTCGACAAAATGTTTTAAAAAATTTACTTAACATTTTTCAGAAGTTTTATTATTTTCAAATCAAAAATATATTTTATTATAATAATAGACAGGTATGTTTTGCTTCTTCTGTAAAATTGTATGACTTTGCATTGATAATCTGCACATCAGACTTGGGTAATTATGTTTTTTCATATTATAACTGACTCTATATGCATAGACTTGGTATGAATCTTCAGCTGACTAAGTTGCCTACCTGGAGTTGAATAACATAGCTAATAGACAAATATTTGATCTGCTGGATCAATTACATTCATTTACCCTTAAGCTAATAATTTTAATTTTCAAGTGATTCAAATGTTTATAGTAGTCATGACTTTATTAGTGGTATCCATTTGAATCAGATGAAAAGCCAAATTAAATTAAAGTACTTGTATATGTGCAATATGTGCGCTTTATGCAATATTTAAATATTCTAGAATCCCTAATTCATAGAATAAAAAACCAACCCAAAGAAAAGTGAAATATTCAGTATACTAGAAGAAAGGAAAGAAATGGGAAAAGTGAGATTAAGTTTATCTGTCCTGTTTCTGCATTTCAGTTTCGCAAGTTGTATGTTAAACTCGCAGAATATTTCGCCAAACGACTACCATTCCGAAATGAAGTTCTCCAACAGCTTTCGTTTTAAGCATGCCAGAAGTTGTCAATGTTAGCAGTATTGCGCAACGTCTTCCTAATGTGGTACAAGGTCAAATTGACCAAATAGAAACGGAAGCTCGTTTATTCAATGTTCTAGACCGTGACACTTCAATGACGAATGTTAAAGAGCCAGCAACTGCTTGGACAATGCTCAACAATACCGATGACAGGTTTCCTAACCTTTCTAAACTAGCTCTAGCATGCTGTACTATCTTCCATGCAAACAGTGATGCCGAACGAGAGATAAGTAAGAGCCATGACATCGACGACGATGAAAAAAGGAATTGCCTCTCAGGTATGTTAACACTAATTCATTAATCTACATAATATAATCACCCCATAGTATTGCAGATTGATCTATATATACTGTTTTTGGATATTTTATCAGATGCAACTCGACGGAGTTTATTGATATCGAGAAGCTTCCTGAATGCCAGAAAATCTACACCAGCAACCATTCCAGTTGAAGAAAAACTACTCCAATATGGATTCAAGGCAAGATCCGAGTACCAAAAGGCATTACAGCAGCAACAAAAGGACAAGGAAGTTGCGGAGGCTAAGCAAATAGCAGAGGAAGAGGAAAAGCGAAAGAAATTTATAGCAAAGAAGGACAAGGAGCGTCAGACAGAACTTAAGAAGGTGGTAACTGAAGAAGATGAGGCAAAGAATATGAGACAGGTGGCAAAAGAGAAGGCAGTAGATGCAGAAAGAAGGTTACAAGTAGCAATGGCAGATTTGAGAGCAGCCCACGAACAAGGGGAACAAGCAGCAACCATTGAGTCAACTTGTCAGACAAAGAAAGAAATGTACGTTTGTTAATTGATTTTAATAACCTTGGAATATAAGTATTAGTGGGGTACATAATATGTTAAACAATTTATGCATAAATATTACATCCTTTTTTGTAGAATTGAACGAAAGGCTACCGAAAGAGCTGCAGCAGTTCTTGTGGAAGAATCGGTCAAGCTAAAGAGGAAATCTGTGAATGAGACTGTCCGAAAGTTGCCAAAAATACTAAAACTCTAACTATTGTTACTTTCTAATTCTTATTGACAGACTACATATATGTATATATCTGATGAGCTTATTTTAACCTCTTTTTGTCATTAATTAGCAATATATGTATTTTCTAAACAAATAGAGCGCGTATTTTATAGCAAATTGATGCACATTTTTGTTGCTAAAAAGTGATGGTTATAACATTTTAATGATATTCAGGGTTGAGAATCAGTTTACTTTGCAGTTAGTTGGTTCAATGGTATTTCATTTCACAGAAAATATCTTACTTAAATTACAATAAGTATTAGAAATATTTCACTGAAAAGGCCGATTTTCGTGAGTTTAATATATTCAATATTCTATGCCTTTAAAGCATAAAAATGTAATATCTAATTTTTCGTTTGCCTGGTCTCGATAGTCTTGATCTGTGAGACATTTGAAAAATAAAAGCTCAGTGTAAAAACTACACATTTTTAGAATAATCTAAGACGACTACTTTTTCCTGAGATGCTCTCTCCTGCATTCTAAGTCTCAAAATCGAAATTTTCGCGTAGCCATACGATTTGCTTGATAGTGTTGCGATTTTTTCTCACAGAAGAGTGGCAGCACTGGATTACCCCAGTTAAATGATTTTATGGGGATTGAGAGAAGAAAACTGGAGATGAAAGAGAAAAAAATAGAGTTGCAAGAAAAAGCACTTGAGCAGCAAATTAAAATGAACAAGAATTTAGAGAAAATCATTGATTTGTCGGGCAAATGATTGTTTTAAATTTGTTTACTTAACAATTTTTATCTGTGCATTTATTTAATTTTTATTAATCTTTCAATTTTAATCCTTAATTTTTTATCTAAAAGTCATTCTTTATTTTGAAGCCCCGTTACCAAGTTTGTTTGGCAAAATTGCA
>JAYMFX010151322.1:0-11966 GCA_036784945.1 Monocelis spectator | reverse complement strand
TGCGTGTAATCGGTCTTGTTTAAAAAAAGTTTTGGCTCCTGCTGTATTTTGGCTTCTGCGTATTTTAGCATTGACCATTTTTTTAGAGTGTACAAAAATTAATTTATAATAATATACAATTTAATTTACATTTTATCAATAATAATTAAATATTAGATTCATTAGAAGTTATCATGAATTAAAGCTTTAGATAATATGAGGTAGCAATTAGATTTTTGACAACCAACACCACAGTATCAACGTACCATTTTCTTTTGTCACAATGTTATTGACCAGAAAAAACACTATAAGAAGTATATATATCTATGACTGAGAGAGGTCAGTCAGTAGACAGAGAGTGTAGTCAGTAGACAGAGAGCGCAGTCAGTAGACAGTGAGTGTAGTCAATAGACAGAGAGTACAGTCAGTAGATAGAGTGTGCAGTCAGTAGACAGAGAGTACGTCAGTAGACAGAGAGTGTACAGTCAGTAGACAGAGAGTGCAGTCAGTAGACAGAGAGGGCAGTCGGTAGACAGAGAGTGTAGTCAGTAGACAGAGAGGGCAGTCGGTAGACAGAGAGTGTAGTCAGTAGACAGAGAGTACAGTCAGTAGACAGAGAGTGTAGTCAGTAGACAGAGAGTGTACAGTCAGTAGACAGAGAGTGCAGTCAGTAGACAGAGAGTGCAGTCAGTAGACAGTAGACAGAGAGTGTAAATAATAGTGCTAAAATAAGCGTCTTAAATTGATGTTAACATCTTGTTACTTTATAGGTGATTGCAAGAATTTGTAACTATTTGAATGAATTTTGTCCACCAATTGTTCATCTTCTTGTTGGATTGGTGATGATTACAACGACTGTGGGACTGTATGTTTCTCTGAAAAATAGAAAGTTCAAAGTGCAAACTACAACAAGTAAAAGATCACTTCGTACTACGAAATTATTGATTACTTTGGCGATAATTTTTCTGTTAAGCTATGGACCATACGGAGTGGTCCACATTTATGCTTGGATAACTCAAATGGATCCAAAGTATAAAGGTAGAAATCGATATATTTCATCTAATTTACAGAAACTGGCTGAAGCTTTCTCTAGTCTGAATCATGGAGTCAATGTAGTATTTAATGTCTTAATATTTAAAGATTTTCGACTTAAATTTTTAAAATTCTTCACTTGCAATTTGTACCAGCCTAAACCCAAAAACCCAAACCTGAAACTATGCAACAACACAACGCATGGATGAAATGAGACAAAAGATTTAAACTCATAAAAATTTGTGGACTGTTTTAATCCATTCTGAACAATTTTCTTATATTTCTTATTTGAACATTTTTTAGTAAATTTCTATGAGAAAATAGAATATGGTTATAATGAATATAAATTGAGCATTTGAAGTCTTCATTTTCATTTTATGATTTTAGTAAATCTATGTTTTTTCTATGACCTCTTGGGTTGAGAGAGATTGATCGGTTTTTAAAAGAATTCATTTTATACATAATTATGTAGAACCTATACCATGCATATTTCCTGGGGAATTGGCTACATTAAATTGCGCCAACCATAGCAATCGGGACATCTTTCGTCTGCTCTGTTGAAGAGCAAAAGCAGACGAAAAATTGTCCGATCTCTATATAGGCGCCAACCTTCAGTTAAGCGTTTACACTTCCAAACTTAGCTGAATTTTGCTCAGCATCAGTTACATTTTCAGTCACCTTCAGGGTTGCACACACCTCAAGCCTCTGTTCACACGCACAAATAATTATCTGTAAATCTACGATAATGTTCTAGCCTGATTTGTGACTTGAGGCAGTCTTCTTTGATGGTAACATGGAGTGAGGGCTCATGAAGAGTTTCTTTGATAGAGCGAGAATTCTTTCACGAATACAGTTCCAAGCGTCTCGAGTTTCAAATGAGATTTTATTTCACTTGTAAAGTTGATCAAAACCGCATGGTACATATTTTGTTATTTATTATCCACATAAATTTAAAAAGTCAATGCTAAAATACGCAGACGTCAAAATACAGCAGCTGAGCCAAACAAATTTCAAAACAAGACGATTACACGCAGGAGCCAAACCATGTCCGACCACTTTCAGATTCATGAAGTTTTAGTATTATCTGGAAAGAGGTATAGATCAGAGCTTAAGTGTGGCTCCTGCGTGTAATCGGGCTTGTTTTGAAAGAGCTTTGGCCCTGCTGTATTTTAGCATTGACCTCAATTTAAACAATTGATTTGCATTTTTCGTTAATTTTAAATTATATAAACAATAATTGTCCACGTTTTAAACTGAGAACGAGGACTACATGAATAACGATATTCATGTAGTCCTTGACTGAGAATCTCTCGAAATTTCTTCTGATTAATCCAATTTGACAGTTCAAAGGAGTTCAAACTGTGCAGTTGGATAAGAATTCGACATTTATGAATACGATGAGTTTGAATATTTTGATCGAAGTTCTTGCTTACGCAGATCTCTATAGGTCTTCAGGTAAACTTTATGACTGCATCGTCGACTGGTGAGGGCTTTTCCTATCGTAGAGCCTTGACCGGGCAGCTCTGTCTCGACTGAAGTCTATCGGGGATCTGCGTCTCTGTGAGAACTCGGCTTTTCGAGACACCCTCTGGGAGAGGTATCTTCTTCAAGACGCCTATACAACATCCACTGGCCAAATCATGTGAGCAACTATATAATTGACCCTTTACTAAAGAGCAAATACTGCTTCCAGAAACCGAGCTGGTGAAAATGCGTCGCGTGAAACTAGTCGAGCACACGATCCGCTCCGAGTTCTCCTGCCTTCAGAACCCCAGTCAATAATTTATATGTAGGTATATTAATATATTCTTCAAACCATTTAATTGGAATTACCAAATTCATTAGTTTAAAAAAATAAGAATAACGTTTTTAGTATTCTACTATTTATGAATTAAGTAGTAAATTAAAATATATACAAAATCTTTGTGCCTAAATCATAATATGCTATTTTTCGTATTACAATTCTTCAATTATATAAGAATCTATTTATTTACGCGTAGAAAAAGCAACGATTTGCAAAAATTACCGAAATCAAGAATAATTTTTAATTTAACGAAAGATAGGAAGGACTTTATAAAACTTCAGCGAATCAATACAAATACGGTTGTGAATTATAAATTTATTATTATAAGAACAAAGACATGATTACAATTTATAATAATAATAATACAATATACATATATATATATATATGTATGTGAATTATGTAGAGAAATAGAAACAATAAAAGTTAAATATAATTATTTAAAACGATTAAATTATAATTTATAAAATCACTTCCATAGTGGCCAAAATAAACCAAGTAAAAGCAAAGAAAATGAGTGGACACCAGTGTAATAGTCCACCACACCCAAGAGTGTTGCTCATTTTAAAAACAAATTTAAACAAGAAAACTCTTCTTATCAGACAGTAAAAATAAAATTTAGTTAAAAGGAGTTAATGCATGATGAAAAAATCAATTCATATTTGTCAAAGCATTCCTTATTGTATTCAAACTGAATCTACTAATCAAGTTCATTCATTCATTAAATACTATAAAAATAAAACAAAATAATATAATTACTCTGCTAATAGATAGAATATCCCAGTCTAAATGAACCAATCAGGTCAATATCAGACCTGCAACACTCAAAACAATTATTTTACGCGGCGATTTGGAATTGTAACAGTTTTGTTTGTAAAAGGCGAATAATCAAATTATGTTAATGGTGCAGTACTCAATTGGATAAACAATAATTATTCTAAATACTATAATATGGACTCTGCTAATAACTCCGATTGTGCTTCTTGGTTGTGTTATTTAGGCGTTGCGGTTTCGTGAAATGATTCTTAACTAATAATTAATAATGAACATAAATGCACACATAAAGAAAGTTTCAAAACGAAATTTAGTGAAGCGAGAGAAACCCTAAACACAATGTATTATTGAATTGATGGTCATAGTCTAAATTTAATTGGAAGACAATTAATGTTTTAAATAATTCGAAGGTCATTCTTAAATTAAGGCAATATTTTAAGAGCGACACTGTACAATAACAAACTCGCTCATTGTTAATAAACATTTACTAATTTGTCTTTTTCACAACTAGGAATAAATAGATGGTTATCATTATTATGTATTACTCTATTATTTATGCCAATCGAATAAATCAATAATCAATAGTTAGTAGATATCATAAAGAGCATTGCACGAGTGTTATTAGAGGCTATGAATTCATAGTTCTGTACAGACAGGCCCCTAACACATAAATTTAATTAACAACTATGCATAGGAAAGGTCTCCTGATGAGAAGAGCGGCATGGCGCCACTCACAGTCAGTTTCAATAAAATTGGTTATTATTAATTAATAATTAAGGTCGATTCAAGCAGACCGCTAGAGCCTCTGAAATTACAAAAGTGAGCAGCCTTTTTTACCGCTCTTTTGTTTTTTAGCTTTCGGATCCGGCGCTTTTCGATTGATTTGTCGAACCAAGTCGTAGAAAATCTAAAATAAACAGCATATCAGCATGTAATAAATGATTTTTTTAAAACTTTTAAAATATAAAAATATCAGTCTAATGGAACATTACGTATATCACTTTTACAACAATTGTGACGCCATATCGTTTGTAGAACGCTATAGAACCCCCTAAATGAATTCTAACACATGACTCTTTCATAGCAGCAGTCCCGCCATCGGTTTACAATCCCTTCCACCTACAGGATTTTATTGCAATTTTGCTCAAATCTCAAGAATGGTCGTCCAAATAGCACCCCAAAAAGTCGCAGAAATCACGTGACCGGAAGAGAGCGCCTTATTGGTTTAGAGATAGGGAATTCCTCATATCCTGCGAGCCAATCAAATGATCTATCCTGACGTCACACTATTGTAGGGTATTAAGGCTGTGATATTTGATAGAGAACTTAAGGATGATGTAATCAACAATGAGTGAGTTAGGGATAGGATAGGATGGTAAAACCCGTGTCAGAATTACTGTTTGTGATATTCCACTGAATCAAATGGCGGGTAATCAACTTAGTTTAAGTGTTCATCTTTATTTCTTAACTTCATTTACTTATATTAAGAGAAAACTTGTTAACCTTTATGGCACACGAATATTATCTGTAATATAGTCACCCGAATATCATTAAGATTGTAAATACAGTACACTCAACGAACTCAATTATCGCGAGTAAGATTATTGCAGTCAGTCAGATATCAATTTACAGAGAGGCGCAGACAAATACGAACTAGTAGGTGGACCCACAGCAGGCCATATAATGCAGTATAGATTTAACAGACACCATTATCTGTGCAGGTGTTGGTGTCAGAATTTTAGATACCAATGTGACAATGCATATAGTATTCTATCCATATACTACTCAGCAGATGAAATAAGAATTCTGTATTCAATCACATCCACCAATAGAAAATCATTTTAAATTAGTGACAAAAGATTATTCGAGATTAGGTTGGGATAATTTCACGCGAATGGTCTTAACAGCGGCAATAAATTTATCTTAATGAAAATTTATACTGGAAAATAGAAAACGACTGTACAGTCAATATCAGTCAGAAGAGGCTGCAATGTCTAAAGATCAAAAGTAAAACATAATTCTAACACAAAGATGCATCAGTCAAAAGAAGAAATACTAAGCTTTACTATGTCGAATAGAAAAATTAGATAATCAAACGAATAATGCAAAAAGATTTGACTTTAAAGAAAAGCTATCAAATCATGCTGATAAAAGATTGATAATATTCCTCATTCCAAAATGAAAATATCCCTCTGATGAATAGAGATAAGACATTCCCTCTAGAAAACAGCATAGAATCTTTAATTATCACAACCATAAAGGAACTACAATTATTGCAATAAGCAAAAAAAAACCATTTTGGTCTACAAATGAACATTGCAAGCATCTGACTATGAATTCGATATACAAATTCATTCCACCTTATTTAGTGAAATAACAATGCGTGTTCATCTTCATAAAAACTCTTCCCCTAAATCTCATCTCATCTCACAACAGACAGACAGACAGTAGGTAAGTAAGACTAAGTGTATGCAGGTGTGTCACGATATGACAATTTCTAGAGTGAATCACAACCTGATTATTACATTCATTGCAATGCATCTAGAGAGAGCTACTTAGTTGTGTCACAGTGTAGATACACACACACAAGCATTGCCTATTGCTATGCCGACTACTAAAACATTTATCGACACACACACAGGAATGTGTAATATCGACACACGACACAGAAATCATCCGAGGACAAAATTTACCCCTCTTCGCATGTAAATGCATCTATATTCAAAATGACATATCATCATGCATTTATCATTCATTCTACAGACGAAGAAAGAAAGTTGCAAATTTTTTTCGTTGGCATTAGGTAAAGGCGCTTGCTTCTAAAACTACTATATGAATATCCTAACTAACTACTTACTACAGCCTACATATATAATTGCAGCGACTTCAAATATGTAGTTTCGTGTGCAAACTTTAACACTTTACAATGGCTGACAAAAAGCAAAATCAATTAGAACTGGCTTTGAGAATTCATTAATGTAGAATTTTTCTTGATACAGTACGGCTACACAAAAATGATAATAGGCAACTAAGTACAACAGAGGTTGGCAAATAATCATTTTCAGGCTCCAAAAATAAATCCTGAAAAGATTGATAATTTGGTGGAGAATAAGAAATCTCCATCAGCTCCAGCTAATAATTGGAGCCTACACTATGAGAGCTACTTCATCATGTCAAATAAACTGAATTAATTAACAATGCGCATACGACAGACAAATAAATACAATTATTGAGAAATGGAAAATTCTGACACGAACCACAGAAACAGATTGAAAATACAATCCAATTCAGTGATGGAATGACATGATCACAATAATCTCATTTTTTGACTGATCGTAATAAAAACAATTGACAAGAAGACAGGAGATTCATCAAAAACAGATCATTTGAAACACGCAGCTAACAGCAAACCCAAATCAGAATATTGTTAATGCGAAGAATATCAACTAATCATAACATAACAAACAGTATTCGATTTTCATACAAATCGATCAGTAAATGTCGTCGTCGTATTTAGGTAAAGCATATAATTACTGACTATAACCAAAAAATCGATTCAACAGTGTAGAAGATACCCAAGCAGCAGACCCGAATTCCAGACATATCAATGCAGAGATAGTAATATCAACAATACTGAAGAATCATTACAAGAGAATCAGCATTTACAATTACTGCAAGACAGCCTAAATGTCCCCATATCAAGATGCTGATGATTTATGAATATACATAAGTTAGTAGTCAGCAATTATTTATTTCAACGATGATTCAAATTATATTGTTCCCACAGAGTAACGATATTTATTTCTGAAAACGGATACAAATAGCAAAGTTCCTTAAGTAGGTAAGGATTTGTAATCATATGCTAGTAGCTAATAATAATTGAATGTTTTTATAATAATTACAAGGAAATTCCTGTTTATTCTATCAGAAAGAATAGAGCTTGAAACAGAATGTGATGAAATATAATGGAAAACGAGAACAATACAGCTACTTAAGGGAAATATTAATAATCACTCCATTTAAGAAAACTTCACAATAGATTTAATACTGAACAAAGCAAGGCTATTGTGAAAACAGCATTTTTTTCGCACCTACATCAGCACATAATATTTCATGTTATGAAGTTCATATCGGGTTGTGCCAACAACTTATCTCTTACCCCTAAATGCTCTAATATTTCATTACTAGGCTGCAGAAAATCAATTGTATAAAGACAATTTAAATCAATAAAACCTCCCCTTGCTTTGACAAACAACAAACGAACGCAATGTAGAGAGAGAGAAGCAGTGACTCTCATTTTAATGAGACGGATTTTCAGATTGAAATAACGATTAAACCAATTTATATCAGAATGTTCTTTATTACCAGCGCGCACAAACTCCGCCATTATAAAATCAACAAAACAACTGGCTGAGTGAGTGAGTATATTCAGTATTCGCAATTTTTAAAATCAAGTGTTTAAAGTTAAGTTTATAATGACAGAGCTAACATAGAGGCCATGTGAGCACACTCTAAACAGCACTCTTGTCTACTCCAGATAAGCTCCAACTTGTATTAGGTCAGCTTATATCATCACTTACTTCATTAACATTAATCTTAGATTTGGCACTAGTCTCCATAAAGGAGCAGTTCCATTGGCGGGCAAGATTCTGGCCCTGATCTTTACCGACTACCCGCTCATCCTCTAGATCGCACTTGTTCCCTACCAGCACCATAGGAACTTCGTCAGTGTCTTTAACACGAAGAATTTGCTCACGAAGATCTTCTAAATCATTGAATGTCGACTGGGCAGTGATTGAATAGACTAAAAGAAATCCTTGGCCGTTCTTCATGTAAAGATCTCGCATGGCAGTGAATTGTTCCTAAAAATATCAAACAATTAGAAATATATATATATAGATAGAGAGAGAGAGATAAGGCGTATATATTTAGACATACAACATAAAACTGATTGCTATATGCGATATCAGAACATCGCCTAAACGATAGTATATTGAAGATGTCGGACTAATTAAAATATGTACCGTTCAAATATGTCTAACACAAATAGTAGAAATATATGATGAAAGGAGAGGCGAGAAATGGTAGTAATTAGCATGTACAGAAGATAGTGATCATTCTATCCCGCCTGATATCAAATATATCATAAAAGCTGAGTTGAGGAATAACTTGTCAGTATAAAATAATTAATAAATATTACAAGCTCATTATTTTTGGAACTTAATTTTTACACGCAATAAATTTTTAAAAAACGTGAAACTTAACACTTTGATAAAATTAATAACTAAAATTGTAAAATGAAATTCTAATAAAAAAATACTTACTGTTCCTGCTGTGTCTAAGATTTCCAACATACACTGATTGCCATCAACTTCAACTTGCTTGCGATAGGAATCCTCTATTGTAGGGTCATATTTCTCCACAAAGATGCCCTGCACAAATTGCACAGTCAATGCACTCTTTCCAACACCACCACTACCAAGAACAACTAGCTTGTATTCCCTCATGTCAGGAAAATGGACGCTGCAATTTTAAATAGATAGATTTAGAAAATAAGACTATTTTTGAATAAAATTATAGGCAAACTATAAAGATATCCAAAATTATATGAAAATAAAATGTCAGCCAGTAATTTTTTAAAAAAGGATTTAATCACAATTCTGTTATAAAACACTCAAAGTGGGGTTTTGGGGAAGATTTGGGAAGTCCTGAGCTTGATCCATTTGTTACTGGGACTGAACATTTAACACCTGCACTAGCTGCCCCTCAAACGAGAGGCAGGCATGCTACCCACTGAGTAATGTAATTCTATCCTTGCAAGAAAGATATGATCATCATATTATTTATCAACATGATTATAGCTTCTAATATAAATCTGTTACTTCAGATAATTCACCTTGAATTGCAGGTACCTTGTCATTGTATTTCTGGATTTATATGCTGCAATTATTTGCAAGGTAGACAATAAATATATTTGTTTTGTTATTTGACTTTAACACTAGAAAAACCCTAGTCAATAGACCAATGAGTATTTTTTAAATGTGTTATTCTTAACTGACTTTTAACGAATTATTATTAGGATATATATACTAGCCTATGTATGTACTTCAAAATATAATAATACCTTTCTATGGTCAATATATTCTATACCCTTGCTTATCTACCTCTGATAATAAAAATGGTATTTAGTCAAAAAGTTCATAAAAATAAACTTTTTGTTTATTCATTTACATAAAATTACACTGCAATTATAAATGATTATTTAATCACACAATTTTATATTGGACTAATAAATATTTGCTAGTAATCACTATAATGTGTTCATAACTTATCACTCAGAGTCATATCTAGCCAACTAAAAATCACAGCATAACTTGCAGGGTTCCCACAGTTTTTCTAAGATAATTTTCCCGATTTTCAAACAGAGGAGAATTGTGTACAAGATGCAAACAAGATTTATACAGAATATTGAATTAAATAAAACATTATATACAAATCATTATTAATGACAAATAAGATGTTATTAAACATGAAGGTAAATAATGTACGAGATGTAACAAGGGCACATAGTTTAGTCTGTAAGTTATATTCTTCCTCAGCTTTGGTATTTGCTGAGTTTCAAAGTGCATTTGTAGTGTGAAGAAGAGACAAATTAGATTCTCTTTCAGTCCTCAAACAATATAAATCTGCCTGTGAGGTGAGTTCAGGAGCAGAATGCTTTGTTCACTTGATTTTTTGCTTAGGATCATCTATCACATTGTCTATAACTTTTACATTATTTTGAGTTGTTCATTCCCAGCCTTGAGCTTCTTCTGTAATCAGAATAGAGGAGGTGAGCAAGTTGAACAGAAGTAAGAAGTCTGGATGACAGATTGACTTTATTATTTTGTTTAATAATAAAAACACATACAATCAACAAAATTATTTTCATGGTGTTTTCAAGAAAGATTCTTTTCCCGACCGGAAAGCAAATCCTTATTTTCCTAGTTTGTGGAAACCCTGAACTTTTCACTGTGGTACCACTACAACTAGTCATTTTTATTAATTTGTAGTGTAGCCTTTAAAAAAGGAGTAAGTACTTTACGAAACAAATTCACTAAAATTCAGCTAATGTATTGAGTATTAAATCAAAACTATTTTTATGTGGCTGGTTAATCTTGTCATTATTTTCCTGTATTGACCATTAAATTCATAAAAAACATTAACATAAAAATTAACTTAAAAATAAAGAATTAAGGATAAAAGAAATTGCATTTTTTTATTTACAGTTATAGTTTAGTCATTAACTATAATATCCCTTCAAACAAAAATATATATGTGTATAAACTTTAGAATTTAGATATTGCAAAAATGAATTTATTGCTTAAAATACAAACTATTAATAATTATGAAATGAAAAAGATGATAACTGTTTTTTAAAATCTTTTATTTGAATATTTTCGAAGCCACTGCTTCCTCATCAGCAAATAAAAGATTTTACAAAGCAGTTGTCGCCTATTTCATTTCATTCAACACTATGCTGCTTGAGCAATTTTAATTAATAATTAGTTTGAATAGTTGATAATGTATTTAAATCATTGCAATTAATTGTAATGCATGAATTAAGAGATAATAAACATGAAATTTTATATGGAAATTTTCATAAAAACTATTTAAATGGTGCCGCTGTAACAAAAATAAAATATAATTAATAATGATTATTGTTACTATAATTAGTAAGTTCCTAACTTAGCAGTTTGAGCGACCGTACAAAGGAAACTGAAAAATGACTCATTTGGCACACTAAAATAAACTTATTTGGTTATTTGAATTAAGTCAAAAATTAATAATTTATTAATAACGAAGTTAATATTGGTATCATTCTATTTATTTTATCAATATAATAAAAAATATTGTAAAAAATATTCCAGAAATATTTTTATTATTACAGCATTACAATGTACAGCATCTGAAAATAAAAATTTTGATAGCTTAAATTTTATTTTTGAAAAATGGTTTAGTAAAAAGATTATAGCACACCAGATGATTAGTAACACATGACTGAATTCATTCTCTCAAACTAGAAACACATCAAACTAGAACCACTAGGTAGGCATTCTTTAATGTTTAAAGGAGATACTATTTGACGGAAATATCAAATAAAAAAATTCGTTAATTTATTTTAAATAATCTGTCCAAATTAATCTGCTTAACACAATTAAAGCAAAATTGTTAATGTTAAATTTACCAAACAGTTTCGTGTAATTCCATGGTGTATGAATAAAACGAAAGTAAATGTTTTACTTCAAAATTACAGTTTTTGGCCCTATTCGCTCACGAAAAAAATCAAGAATTTTCAGGGCGAATGGATTTTTTTCAACAAATTTAACGATGTTTG
>JAYMFX010151211.1:0-11966 GCA_036784945.1 Monocelis spectator | reverse complement strand
CACTATCTATGGAAATTTGGAAGGCAGTATAAGTTATACGGACCGTCTAATGTCTATGGAATATTTATACTGCCTTCTGGGGTAAGTGATATAAATATTTCTATGCTCTGCATAATTAGGTACTTTTGAATTCAAGTCGGAATTTGCTTGAAAATTTCAGCATAAGAATGTCAGATTCATAAAGTAACCACTCTTGTTAGTAGATATTTGTATATCGATTTATGCAGAGTGGTTACTCTATGGTCAGATTTATGATTTACACAAACCCATAGAAAACCCCTTTTCAGAGACTTAGAAAAACAAATAGTAGACTATTTCTATGCATAAACCGTCCTTCCTATTATTCTAATTGTTAGGGTATCGTTTTTACTTTGTAGTGACTTAATCATACCCTAGGTACTGCGCCCTGTACCCTAATCAACGCCTTCATTGAGATACCTATCTTATTTAATTTTCACTTAAAATTGTTATGATTTAGAAATGACAATTTCGATCTACACTCTGTACAAAAAATTCATTTATTGGATATTTTACCAGATATAAAAGTCTGTATTATAGTTATGAGAAAAATACACATCAAAGTATATCACAATAAACAGTATAATTGAGATCTTCTTCTTTGATTGGGTATCTCCATAGAAATCGGACCTGTTGGCTGTTGCAAAAAATAATCCGATTTCTATGGGTATATCTCAATGCTTTTCTCCATAGAGTAATAATACCAAGAGCATAGATGACCAAGAGAGTTCACTCTTTCTAAAATACAGAAACGCATATCGTTGGTTTTGTTCCACCAACGCGCACAATTTCCTAGCTCCGCCATTATAAAACCACCAATTACAAATTCCTGAACGCTTAGTCTGATTTTAAATTTTTTTCCCTGTAAGACAATACCAAATGAGCACTTCCTAAAGATATAAGAATTATTAAAATCAGACTAGGCGTTCAAGAGTGACATCAATTTGTAATTGATGCTTTTATAATGAAAGAGATAGGAAATTATATGCACAAGCGCGAACTGACTTATCTGCGACCAAACAAAGGGATTCTGAAATGGATCTTAAATATCATTTTCTTTTTTAACCACGAACTGACTTAAGCGCGAATTGACATAACCGCGAACTATCTTGAGTGTGACTCTAGAGCGATTTAAATAACCTAATTAGCTCTAACATTCTAGTTCTAAAGTTCGCGCTAAAGCAAGATTTCATATTTTCGCTCTTATGACAGTTCGCGCTTGCAGTATCGAGCTCTTGGTATTGTTACTCTATGCTTTTCTCTACAGAGTAATTTATGTAATGTATTATCTTGTATCATCTGTATAGCGGTAGTTATAGGACATGTAAAATAAAATACCATAAGTCAGTCAAGGAATTCCCTGTGAACAAAACTGACTTTAAGCGACATCTCGTACTCACGACTCTCTCACTTGCTTGCAGACAGTCACCAGTATAGAGTAATACGTAACGTACACGGCCTATTGATTGCTCCAGCTATCTTTAGCAATCTTTTTTCTGAATTGGCGCTGCATCCACAGAACAGAGTAGCAGACAGAAGAGAGTAGAATATAGAGGCAGTGTATTATCGATCGTGTATAATAGATTCATACAGCCAACCCTAAATGGGTGCCTATATAAGCAAATATCTGGCAGACAGACAGAGAGAGGCAGCGATTTTATTCTCTAAATATCAATTCTAATATTATTCTTATAAACAATAAATCCTCGTAGATCGTGATATATTATTATTGTATCCTCGATTGGATATGGTCTCATTCATTAGACCATAATCATTTTATCTCAACTACCTACTTTATTTTACTGCACGAATTATCTGGTTTTGGATTTGGATGTCTTGATGGATTTAAATCAACAAACGATGATTCAGTCGTATTAAATCTATAAGGATTATCAATCAACATTAACTCTACCTGCATATTCAGCATATTTATTTATAATATACACATATTCGCAGGCTATTCTTTTTATCATCAACACATTATGGATGCAAAAAACGAGAACGATCCTGCATTAGAATCGATGGAAAAGGTTTCGTTAAAAAAGGCTGATTCTTTATCGGTGAATAAAGAAGACACAAAAGAAGTCAATTCAAATTTACCTGTCGACACTGAATGGGCCTGGGTTGTGTGTACAAGTGAGTACCTTCACTAATTGGTGGACACGGCTAAATTACGTGTGATTCGGGTAATGTTCTTACACGTGTATTCGGTTAATGCTCTTACACGTGTGATTCGGGTAATGTTCTTACACGTGTGATTCGAGTAATGTTCTTACACGTGTGATTCGAGTAATGTGTTACACGCATGTAAACGTGATCACGTGAAGCAATAGACGTGATTTAGCCGTGTCCGTCATCCAGTGATGTAGATTTCATTATGATTTCAAAATCTTACTTTCTTAAAATCATGTCATTATTTTTTATTCATTATATAGGTACTGTATTAACATCAATGCTAGTCGCTGGATTTTCTAGAACAACAGGGCTGTTTTTTAACGGTTTCAGTGAACTCTATGGCATGAAGAAAACCGAAACTTCCTGGTTGCTTGCAGTCTTCTATCTCATATCATACATTTCAGGTACATATATAAATATAGAGCTCTAACTAAAATACACTGACGATATCTATGGTTTTTATATGACAGATCCATAGAAATCCATTTTAGAGCTTTAACTAAAATACACTGACGATATCTATGGTTTTTATATGACAGATCCATAGAAATCAATTTTAGAGCTTTAACTAAAATACACTGACGATATCTATGGTTTTTATATGACAGATCCATAGAAATCAATTTTAGAGCTTTAACTAAAATACACTGACGATATCTATAGTTTTTATATGACAGATCCATAGAAATCAATTTTTGAGATCAAAAGACATCTAATTGTCTCGATTTTCATAAAATCAAACTAATTTTGTTTAAAATAATCAATCTAATTCTGATTTGTTTCGAGTATTGTATAAGAATATTTCATTGTTATCTAACTTTCAGCTCCAGTTGGTGTAATCCTATCTAAAAGATTTAACGCCCGAATTTCTATGTTTGTATCTGCGATGTGTGGTTCCGCTTGCTTCATTTTGACCTATTTTACCATGGACTATCGCTACCTTTACTTCACTTATGGAATACTGGCGGGTGAGTTTTCCAGTTTATTGGAAAAGCATTACATTCAATAATATAACATTCCATTTACGCATCATAAATATTTATTTAGGCTGCTTTCAAGGGATCACAATGACCTCCAATCTGAACGCTCTCGAAAACTATTTCGACAAGCATAATAGTCTAGCTGTAGGGCTCATGCTAGCCGGTGGATCATTGGGTGGGATTCTGATGCCTTTACTGATACGGTATCTTGAAAACATTTACACATTCCGTGGCATGTTGCTGGTGATGGGCGGAGTCTATGCCAATTCATTTGTGTTAGCAGCTTTCTTCACACCTCCAGAATACTTCCGACCTCAAATGAAGAAACTACCTGTTTATGTTGAAGTGAGCTTTAAAGGATAACCTTATTAAGATTAGTTCGTATCGATCACTTATTGAGATTAGTCCGTATCTATCGATCACTTATTGAAATTAGTTCGTATCTATCGATCAATCGATCGCTTATTAGAACATGTTTTCTTATTATTCTCGAGAAATGTTAATAACCTTTAAGAATGTACTGTTTATATGTTCTAATCGTTAAAGATGATTTTTAAACAATTTCAGGCTGATGAATTAGAACTCAACTCATTAAAGGGTGACGAAATTAAAACAACAGAAGACAGTCCAATAGACCAAAAGAAAAATAAGAAAGTGTCATCCTTCAAAGCAGTTCTGATTACAATCCGAAAATCATCAGAATTATTTCACAATCCAAGCTTGTATATTCTCATAGTAGCATTCACATTCGAAATGCTAGGCTATGTAGGGACGTATTTTTTAATTCCTACCTACGGTAAAGAATTGAACTTCACTAAGAAGCAGCGCTCATTCCTCATCTCTCTCATGGGAGTGCCCGATCTGATAGCGAGAGTCTTGTCCGGAGTTCTTGCCGATCACTTATCCAGTTCCTGGCAGGTAAGATTAACTCTCATTATGTATATAGGGAGGTGGAATAGAAATTTTCAGATAAACGATTTAATTGGATGTTGTCATCTAATTGTGAAATGCATAAATTGGCCCCTCTTCCTTGATTGCTTCTTTAACATCTGATCCTCCTTATAACGATGGTATTCACCAAAAGTCACTCAATTTTCATCCCACGAGTGATTTTTGGAAATTTGATTAGGATTAGGATTAGGATTAAGGTTAGGATTATAATCTTCTGAGTATATGATGATGTCTTGAGGATCATTTTTTCCTGAGAATGTATTTTTAACTGTTATCTGTCATCTTTGTAAATCACAATTCTGATTCAGCATGTATGTCGTCAGAGGATGAATAAGTTAACCTCCGTTGGCAATTTGTTTATGCGATTCAATAGCACGTGTTATTTATTGAATGGTGTTTCATTATAATCAATAATAAATGAAATAAATAGAATAGTTATATACCTCTATAGCTGGATTCATGTATATTTCAGAAAACGATCTTTGTCATTGTGATGTTCGTACAAGCGGCTCTATTTACAGTAATAACCTTCTTCCCTTTCTATGAGGCCATGCTTGCCTTTGTTGTTCTAGTAGCTTTATTCGGTGGCTTCGCTTGGACATTGACGCCTGTAATATTAAGGACCACTCTGGGTCCACATAATATGTCCACTGCAGCTGGTATTACCCTATTTGTGAATGGTCCCATTCTCCTTATTCATCCCCCAATTCTCAGTGAGTTGCTAATATATATATACTAATTCTTAAACTATTTTATAGAATATTTTTGTTATTCTTTTTCATGCGATAAAGATATATCTATGCATTCCATGTTTTTCTGTACTCTATTTATATATTTTACATTATAGCTCAAATCAATTTGAAAGCGAATGGATGGGCGTGGGCTTATCGGTACACTTCTCTTTTGATATTTCTATCGTGTTTGTTTTTATGTGTGCAACTTCTAATGGAGAAATGTTTAAAGAAAAATAAGAAAAAAGAACTGGACGATCTCGCGTTTTCTTGACAACCTTTCAGTATATTAGTTTCAATGACATTTCAGGGTCAAAAAGAAACTGTACTATTTGTTTTCATTGTATAATTGATGACTTATCACACACATATAAACATATATGTTTGCAATTTATATTTAACTTTTCCATTTGATTAATAGGTAATATATTTCTTTTAATATTAAACTTTACATGCTGTATTTAATTTAATTTTTGTATTTGAATTATTAGGTTATGTACTTTCAATTTCTGATGTCTTCTCTATATTAATCTTATACATTCTGCATAACACTGCAGTAAAAAATAATTTTCTAAAATTGTGCTATAATTTATTTTTATTAAAACTTTTCCAGGTTGCAGATCAAAGAGTGATTAAATTACATATAAGGCTAGTCTTTAAAAAGTTAAATGTTTTGATTTTTTTAAGAAAACATTTAAAATTTAACATTTTCTTTCTACATTTATTTAGTTTACCAATGACATAGTCTGCAACATCAGACTTATTTAGGCTGCTTTCAATGAAATTAAAAGCTTGTGAAATGACATTCTGACATTTACTACGACTTTTCACTTAAGATAAATTTTAGAATGCTTATACACCATCATGGACTTTGTTATATCTCTGAACATATTCATTATCCATTGTTAATTTCCAGATATTGCTCATTGTTCTTACCATTTGTTTAATGTCTTCAGATTTAATTAAATAACGCTAATTTCTTTCGTTTTCGTCAAAATAGATACTTTATATTTAACATGTTTCGGCCTCTCTCCCATATTTGTAAACTACGAAAACCTCTATTAACCTATTATTACAGACCATTTTTTAATAGGATAAAATATTCTACCTGCATTTGCGTGAGACAGAATCAGATTCATGATTCAAATAATTCTTATACATACAGGTATAGTTTAATTTCATCAATGAATAATTTTTATTTTGCTTTTATTACCTGATATATTCTATTCAGAACTAATTTTGTATCATAGGATATTAAAAAATTAAATATGGACTATTAAAATTTGTAATGTTTTAAAGAAATATCATTTTATCTGTTTGGCAACATCATAGAGATTAGAGAATGCTGTCATCATTCATTAAAATCTATTAAATTGATCTTCTATGAGCTAATATTCAATGTACCATCATGCTTTTGCTTTCCTAATCATATAGATAAATTTTCTCCTTACCTTTAAACGACATTTTTTGGTCTGACTCACTTTAATTTTCTATCCTGTATTCAAATCCAGTGAATGATAACTGTATAGATTGTCTCACATTGACATATAGTGTAACCTCAATTACTGTTTTTTTGTAGTAGTTTTTTTGATTTTTTTAAAAAAGGTTAGCTATTAAATTAATGACTTGAAATCTTATCATTTTCTGGGATATATTCATTTTTAATTAATATTGACCTTTAAATTATTTTAAAATATTTATTTATTTTTAACCATTAGATTAGTCACAACCAGTAGATTAATTGCAATAAATTCAAAATACAAACTAAAATTGACTAAATTACAAGAAATATGATAAAAAAAATCATGAAAGATTTTATTTATCATTATTTTATCAATAAAAAATTGAACTAATCATTGGTTTATACCTATATTAATAGCTACCATTATTTGTAATCTTTATATATCCTGCAAATTAAAAATATCAACCCATAGGTATTTCTAAGCATAGAAATATATTAGACAAAGCAAGTTTCTCTAATATTTGGTTGTGGAAAACATCAATAGCTATTAAGTAGATTAATGCATGAAAATCTATGACAACTCTTGTCAGAATCCTTCACTATTTTCCTTCTTATCTATGGCACACAATTGTTTTATTATTTAGATGTTAAAATATGTGGGACATATGTAAAATATGATATGAATGGTCTATCATGAATAGATTGGCTGTATATAGTTTGAAAATAAGTATGCAATGACTAGCGTAATTACCTAAATTTCAAGGTTAATGTTTGTGGATTAGACATTATTATGTGCTAAAATACAGTACCTTTATTAAGCCACTAATTACACAAACTTAGATTTATATATGTAAGTCAGATAATTTCAATTTGACTTCAATGCAAGATTAACTAAATGCTAAAATATATCAAAATTACTTTGCATTTAGTATAACAAACTTCTGCTTTATAATATGTCAACTATTATGGTTTTTTAACCAAATAACTAGGAAGTAGAGGATATATTTTTAAGAAAAATCTTAAATGCCTCAAGTACTCATGTATAAATTACACCATTTTCTAAACAAAAGTTACCTGCATATCAAATACCAAATAATTTTGTAGTAATTGGTCAAAGGTAGTGCTTATGGTCAATTGGGATAAGATTATCATCATTAAATAATACTATTTATACAATTGCTAAATTAATATGAATAGTACATATGTATTTAAAAAGAAGGGGTAGTTAAAGTTAGTAGAATATTATTATGTTTACTGGGTTTAAAATTGTATGTAATACTTACAGAAGTGCTTATGTCATGATGTTATAGAAAGAAAAAAATATTGTTTTTTAGCAGAATAGACAGCTGAAAAAGTGTATGGCCCTAAAAGGTCTGTTATCGCTGTTGCTTTTTGCTTAAGTTATCTAAGTTATTAACATCTGTACATAGTTTTATAACTTGAGAATATTCACATGGCTACTAAACTTTTATAGCAAATAAAAAAATCAACTAGTATTTTGCAGGGGATAAGAATCTTACAGAATTCTAGTCTGAATGTTCCGATTTTTAAATATAAATAAATATATCCTGATTTTTTAAGCAATTCTTATCCCTTATTATATAATTAATTCACTAAACCTCTTATATAATTAATTCACGAAATAATTGCCGAATAAAAATAATTATGTCATATTTTCTTTTTTAGAACACCTTTGAGAAAATTCCACATTTCTTTTCCATTATGGGAAATTCGGACAGTGAAGTCACCACCCTTTGCAGAATCAGTCTCTGAAGGTGATATTCGATGGGAAATGGAGGTTGGTGATACAGTAGCTGAAGATGACTTGGTTGGTGTTATAGAAACAGATAAAACTGGACTAAATGTACCTGCTCCATGTGGTGGTATGATTACAGAATTTCTTGTTGAAGATGGAGGTAAAGTTGTGGCTGGTCAAGATTTATTCAAGATTGAAGTAGGAGCAGTTGGTGAAAAACCAGCAAAATCAGAATCCGCAGATTCAACTCCAGAACCGCAAACATCAACGTCACAAGAGTCCCAAGCACCTACGAAATCAGCAGATAAACCTGGAAAAATTGTAGATGTTAAAAAACCGCCGGCAAATATCAAGTCTCTAAATGTTATTCCAGAAAAAGGTATGCGGTTTAAATATATAAAAGCAATACGATTTTAAAATTATTTAAAAGTTATCCAAGCTCATATATCAATCAATATTTGTGCTGGTAATATTAGTTTATAAATGGTTCACATAGAATTGGCTGAGCATCCACTTATTTAAAATACGGTTTTCTAAACGTGAGTTCTTTGTGGTATCGATTAATTTTCAGACAAAATCATTGTTTTCTAACTGGTCATTTCATCAGTAAGTTATTATGTGCAGTGGAGCTATAAAAGAACATCAATATCAAAATAGATTTGAATTGAGGTACACTATACTACAACGTTTCTCTCTTTAATGCTATGTTCTTTATACACCTTAGACATTTTATTAACAATGAAACACTGGTTTCTTAATTGATACCAATTCTTTTCTTCTGCTTGTATGAAGGTTGGTTTGTCTGCCGATCAAATCAAATCTTTACGGCGGCGTTCTACTGTACTTAATTGATTATATATTAATGGTATCAGCATTTTGAGAGACCTCCAAAATCTATGACATACATACTACATAGATCCATTACCTCTTTTATAAGCTTATGTTGTGTTGCTCGACATTCCTCAACCAATATGCTATTTTTAAAAAAAAAGATGTTCATTAATTAATTTAGGCTCAATGGCAGTACCCGGAGCACGTACCGAGCAGAGAGTGAAGATGAATCGAATGCGTCTGAGGATTGCCGAGCGCCTGAAGGAAGCTCAAAACACTTGCGCCATGTTGACTACTTTCAATGAAATCGATATGAGTAATCTATTCGAAATGAGACAGAAATTCAAGGAGCCTTTTCTGAAGAAGCACGGTGTTAAATTGGGCTTCATGTCGGCATTCGCGAAAGGCAGTGCTTTAGCTCTACAAGACCAGCCGATTGTGAATGGTGTCATTGATCAGAACGAAATAGTTTATCGAGATTATGTCGATATCAGTATAGCAGTGGCCACAAAGAAAGGCCTAGTAGTGCCCGTAATTCGCAACGTTGAGACGATGAATTATGCCGATATTGAAAAGACCATAACTGGCTTGGGTGAGAAAGCTAGGGATGGGGCATTAGCCATTGAAGACATGGACGGTGGCACATTCACAATCAGTAATGGTGGCGTCTTCGGTTCGATGTTTGGCACGCCAATCATTAATCCACCTCAGTCGGCTATCCTCGGACTGCACGGAGTGTTTGAAAGACCCGTTGCTCAGAATGGACAAGTGGTGATTCGGCCAATGATGTATGTTGCCTTGACCTACGATCACAGACTGATCGATGGTAGGGAGGCGGTACTGTTTCTCAGAAAGATTAAATCCTTTATTGAAGATCCCAGGATTCTATTTCTGGATATTTGAAAGACCTAGGCTATTTGAATAATCATAAATTAATAAAAGTTACGCTTTAGTTTTATTTGAATTTGCCACACTTAGTGTACCACTTACTCTAAATAAAATAATGATTTTCTATTGGTAGTTTTATTTCGATAAATTTTATTAATTAATATTAACTACACATTTTTAATGCAACTAACTCTGGTCTGATTAATCTTTGCGTGTAGAATGAAATTTGATCCCCTGGTTAGTGTCTTGTCTTCTACGGTTATTTTAGGTGAGAGTTTATAGTATGCTATGCAGTACACGTATTTCAATCATTGTAATCTATGTAGAACTATTTTTGACTTGGTCGATCGCTTCTTTGTATTTTACCTTTTTGTGATCTACATATTATCTCTAACTTAATTCAATACTAATAAAATGCCTCGATATTTTCAATTTCCTTTTTTATTTGATTTCTTCACGCTTGTAAGCAGAATGGTTTTCCAATATGAGATTTTTGAAGGCGTACTATAGGCTGCAATACCATGATATGAAACTTTAGTTGGATCCTGTTTAGTTTATATCGTACAGGATTTAAATTTAATTCATCATCTACGTACGTAGCTTCCACGTAGGTACTATTCAACGTTTAATCGATACAATCACATACATATATAGGTACCTATCAACTCGAACTTATATTAAATAGTGTCGTTTAAATTATATTCTGATCTCACTTGACCTGATAATGCAATCTTTATAACTAAATAAGATTTTGGTAGAAAGTTCATAATTCGACTGTTTTAAAGATTTTAATTTTACATAGTATCTAATTCGTTTATACAGCTCTGGATATAAGTACAAGTATGTAGTTAAAGCGAGAACTTTTGAAATTTGGATGAAAAATGGGTGGAGCATATTACGCTGAAATAGATAGATAATTTGACAATGACTACTACATGATTCCGCCTCCAGTTGCCCTTGGCTTTAATTTAGAAGTTAGAGAGCTGAATATTCGTACACATATACTTCGCTCAAAACAAAATGCCCTGATATAAAATTCAGATCGATTCGACATCGTTTTCCTACCAAAATCGATAAGAGTAGACCCTCAATATTAGCTGAGAGCCCCGGCTAGTATTTCGTCAATTTAGAAGCTATACACTCCAGATTTTAGCACAATCTACTTCCAAAAAATCAAAATGTCCTAGAAAAGAAATCAGAAAGATCGCATCATGGAAGTCTCTTTAATTAGATTTTCGTAAGTAGCATCTATCTATTCTATAATATTTGTCTTTTTAGAAAAGAGCATAGAAGTGTATTCTACATATCTTTACAATAACAGAATGAACGAGCTTTCATGAAGATAATTTATATTTATGTAATTTCCTATCAACACAAAAACATTCTAAATATTCCTATCACATGTCAAGACTGATTTTAATGATTCTTTCATTCTTTCAAGATTGTATAAATACTTAAAACGATTGCCGAGAAGCATTGAGAATTTTAATTATTATAATGAAGAAGATAGGAATTATTCAGACATGGTATAATATAACTATATGTTAGATATTAAATCAGATTTTTTAAAGACTTAAGCCATGCGTACAACAGCGAAATCCAAATATCTTTAATTTATGCGATTTCATAAATGCATTTTTAATCAGTTTGAGGAGTTTTACAATGTGAAAAATCTGGTAGTATTACTGAATGTAAAGGAGGTCGTCCAAATGAATCCAAAACGATGTTCTGTGTGGCACCAGATAATGCGCCATTTTACTAACTGCAATGCTAATCTCGTTCATGAATACAGCGAGTGGCTCATAAAACAGTCCAATTGGCAATTTCATTTCAAAAGATTGAAAGGTATAATGAATGAATATGTTGAGAGAGATTTTATTTCAATTGTGTGTCATAGATTAGATGAATCAATCAATAGAAGGAATTAGAAGACAGACTAGAGTCAACATAGCGAACTGGATTACAGTTTAGCAGAGGGACTCTTCTCTAAAGTCCAATACTGTTGCAGAGAAATATGGGAGACTCGGTCACCCAACAAATTCCCTAAAATAAAGAAAATACGTACATGAATAATTTTATTGATCTATATCTATGCTAGAATACATTCATGGATCTATATCTATGTTAGAATACATTCATGGATCTATATCTATGCTAGAATACATTCATGGATC
>JAYMFX010151099.1:0-24737 GCA_036784945.1 Monocelis spectator | reverse complement strand
AATTGTGCGCGTTGGTAGGGCAAAACCAGCGATATGCGTTTCTGTATTTTAGAGAGTGAACTCTCTTGGTATTATTATACTCTATCCTTAAAAGTATACTAAATTAATAAAGAAACTATATAATAGAGACATAGACTGCAGTTGGTCAGAGAAATTAAGAAGTCGCACTTAGAACAACCCCAAAGAAATTAAGTGAAACGCAAAGGCAAATTAAGGCGCAAAGAAACCCAAATTTGTAATATTAAATAATTATAATGGACATTATAAGAATGTATCAGCCATATGCTTCTTTTCTCGTAATGATCTCCTCGGTAAATGCGTATTTGCACACGAACACTATAAACTAATGCGGAAGTGAGCTCGATTTTTGCCACACAATTTTTATCGAAGACTCGAAGAGTTGAGATAAGAGAGTGTTATTTATGCACTACAATCTACATAAATTTGCGTGAGCTCTATATGTGGTACATATTAATTATGCAGCCTGTTGCATTCATAGATGGCTTACTGAGATTAGCATACTGCAGTCTATCTCCAGATTGGTATATCCTCGACTCAGTCTCATTCTGAGTCGAGGTGACAGACAAATCAATCATCTTCAATAAATATTCTCACATAAAAATCAATAATCGAATTTACTTCAGTTCTCAAGTGATTTAGATTTCTATGCTTGTTCAAAACTATAAACTGAAAGGAAGTAATAGAAAACTGAGTGAGGGTAACACATAGAAATCGGAATTATTTTTCGCTGCTTGATTTCTGTCAACAACCGCAGCAGCTCCGATTTCTATGGGGTAACATGCTTTACGCATGTTTTAATAAAATATCGATTATGAGCCCCATATTATCTGTCAGAAAAATATATTGTTTAGATGTCTGACAATTATCAGATTTGAAAAGTTTGTGAAAAATATCAAAAACAAGTTACCTACTGATATTTTCCTGACAAACCAGAGCTGAAATATATCTGTAGTTTCGTTTTATGCTATACGATAAACTAATTCCTGTCTCTGACATAAAACCATGACAACCAAACTATTGAGGGGGTATATGGTCTTCTTGAACACCACACCAATAACAATAAACGTTTGATATAAACCAATGAAATTATAATCAGTTCCATCAATGAAATAAGTTAATGAGCAAGCCATATTTCATTTAGTTCACCACAATCACTAACAGAGAATTCAATTTTGATAAACTCACAGAATAGAAAGAGACTATATAATTAAATTCACATAAAATACCTGGAAATGAAAAAGAATTATGAATAAATTATTAGACATTCATCTCCATCCATTATTAGAGAGAAAGGATTATTAGAGAGATGGGATTATTAGAGAGATGGGATTATTAGAGAGATGGGATTATTAGAGAGATGAGATAATTAGAAAGATGGGATTATTAGAGAGATGAGATTATTAGAAAGATGGGATTATTAGAGAGATGAGATTATTAGAAAGATGGGATTATTAGAGAGATGAGATTATTAGAGAGATGAGATTATTAGAAAGATGAGATTATTAGAGAGATGAGATTATTAGAAAGATGGGATTATGAGAGAGATGAGGTTATGAGAGAGATGGGATTATGAGAGAGATGACTTATAATTAGATAGATATTTGTATCAAAAATACATTTCAATTGATATGAATATCTAATTATCATCCTTTGTTTTGTAAAGATTACAGTTAGCTTAGAGTCCACAGTAGTAACTACAGTGGATCAGAAACGTTCACAAGAAAAATTATCTGAGCAAAGATTAGGGTTCTCTGCAAGAAAGAGCAATTCAATGCCAGAAGAGAGTACCACCTCGTGGAATGGTGAAAGGATATCACTGAAGAAGACATTTCTCCAGAAAAAGCAAGATTTTGTGAGTTTTTTAATGTCCTTATCTAATTTAGTATACGGATATAGGATATGTTCACCACAGAATTCTTAATATTCTTGCTTGCTCCTTCTAAATAAGACTTACTGAGAGAGCGCTTCGAACCATTTCCTTAGCTTCTTGGTGCTCTAATCAGTGCTCTAACTATAGATAGTTAGAGTTCATCAGCCATTTCCGCCATCTCGTCTGTTGGTGTGACCGAAATAAGATAAGTGAACCAAGAAAGTTAAAATTGGTCACTTGCTGGACTTGTTGCTGGTCTATGATAATAGGTCTTTGAGTTTCACTGTTGATTCTCATACAATACATATAATACAGGATAAATACTTCAATATACGCAAGTAAAGGATAAAGTCACCTGATTGTTTTGTTGCAACAATTAATCATTTAATTTTATTATGTCGCAAAGATGTTTTAAGAATAGAGTAAAAAATTATTATATTTTTGAATTTAATTGGACAACACCTGTAAATATTATAAAACGTAGAATTCTATAGTGGAAGGATATGTAGTTTAAAATGTGATTACGTTTTGATTAAGATAATTGCATAATATCATCCCACAAATTATGCGATGATATCTTTTTAGAAGGTTTTGATATTTCTGTCTGAGATTTTTATCCATTTCCGTATTATTTTTTTATTTCAGATTAAACATGGAGCGATATCAACAGATTCAAAGCACGATGATAAATCAGAGTCGTTCTTCTTGTCATTCGGCAATGGTAAGAATAAGGAATAATCATAGAGATTTAATCCAGTTATTATGAGTGAATATAGAGAGTGGCAGTCTGAATGAGATTGTGGAGACCATAGAGATGTAATCCAGTTATCATGAGTGAATATAGAGTGGCAGTCTAAATGAGATTGTGCAGACCATAGAGATGGAATCCAGTTATTATGAGTGAATATAGAGAGTGGTAGTCTGAATGATATTGTGCAGACCATAGAGATGGAATCCAGTTATTATGAGTGAATATAGAGAGTGGTAGTCTGAATGAGATTGTGGAGACCATAGAGATGGAATCCAGTTGTTATGAGTGAATATAGAGAGTGGCAGTCTGAATGAGATTGTGGAGACCATAGAGATGGAATCTAGTTGTTATGAGTGAATATAGAGAGAGTGGCAGTCTGAATGAGATTGTGGAGACCATAGAGATGGAATCCATTTGGAAATAATTTAACAACATCAACTCAAATTTCATCACGAAGTTCTCATTTTGGAAACACGGCTCCTGGACGACCAACGAAACCGGTCCATTCCTATTAGATTTGGTTCCAAAATGAAAACTGTGTGTGTGATAGTTTTAAGAAAATTGTCCATAAATGAGGTTTTTAGGTCCCAATTCTGAGATGAAATTAACGAAACCAGTTCCAATTAGATTTGATTAGTTATAGTTACACCTCTAGAAACTTTAAATCAGTTCAATCGAGCTGTTATTTATACTCGTAGATTTTTTAATTGTACACCTCTATATTACTTAAAGTAATGAATGAAAATGAGATAATATTATTTAAAACAATCAGATTAGAATGATGATCCAGTAGACCCATCAATAGATCTATTATGAGGTCTAACTTGGAAAGAAGAAATATTTCAATGATTGTAAAATTGATTCAGAACTTTCAAGTGAGAGTTTTAGAATCGATTTTACTTCTCTATAAAGGATCTTTTCCTCCTAAATCAGTTAAATGCATTTAGAAATAACAACAGTTTGAACTTCATCAATGGATACGCCATAGAAATATAATTATTTTCAATTTTTTAGAATTTCTTTGTTGACTGTAATGTTTCTTTATACTATCTTGTTTACAGATTGTAATCAAGAAACTTTACCTCACGGACAATTGAATTTTTCCCAGTTGACGCATTATTCTTGCCCAACCACACCCCATCACAACAATACGATCCCATCTCAATCAGAGAATAAAACCACTCGTCACACGAATAATCACAGTCACACGATGGAAATAAATTCGAATTATTTAAAGTCCATTGAAAATCATGCAACGATAGAAAGTGAGGAATCAAATACAGCCGAAACGAATAGAGCTATTCCCACCAACAGTGCCCCTATTACATCCACTGACTTCTCTGAATCAAGAAAGATTCATCACCAGCGCACACATTTCACACTGTCTCACTCGATGAAACAAAGGTACGAGGAGCTATTTGATTGGCTGAAAGAAAGCGATACTCAACTCAACGGCTTTAATCAGCAAATTCGAAGTGCTTCTCTAATTAGCAACGATTTCCTGAAATTAACGAAAAGCGTCAACATATTTCAAGATAATAAAACTCGACATGAAATATTAATTAAAGACTGGCTAAGTTTAGCAGAAGGCGATGAACAATATTTACAATTGAGTAAGCATTTATCCGAACATTATAAAAGCATGGACTGCAAGTTAGACGATCTTTGTGGAGACCTGTTTGCATGGATTAAGAACTGTCCAGAAATCAATGATGATCTGGTACATCTAGCTGAGATTCATGAAATCAATGAAGATAATCTTAAAGATGTAACGATTGATTTAAGTTTCATTTCTAAACAGCACCAGAATGGAAAGAAATGTTGTAAGAAATGGTTAACGATAGTCCGATGTATGTTACACATACCTTTGAAAAGAAATGAACGAGATTGGTTAGTGGATCTAAAGAAACAGATCGAACCGTTATCTAAAGTTGTTCATAGTTCTCTACTGATTATCAGACAGCATTTTAAGGAAAATATTTACATACATTATCACAATCATGAAAGGACTAGTTCGTCGGAAAAAGTTAGTCATTTTTATTTTAGTTTATAAAAAATGTAAAAATTATGTAACCATTTTTTTTAAATGGTTTGATCACTTTTAATTTTAGACGAATTTCGGTGATCAGTTTGATATGACAGTAGATGCACGTCATGAGAATTATCAAAATGAGGAAATAATTGGTGAGGAACGCGGATCATTTTCATCGGTGAGGCCTAACGTATTTCATGAGTATATAATATCTCATAACGGCCTACAACCATGCTATATATAAGTTGGTTAAAAATGGGCAATTTTTCATATCTCTCTAGAGGGATCCCCTATTGACCCAATGATTTGAAATTTCGTATGCAAGGAGTTTTGTCTAATGCTAAAACATGGACAACGTTTCATTAAGATCGATCAAATACATCACAAGATATAGCCGGGCAAAAATCACATTTTTTCACATTTTGGTCATTCTTCAACCAAAAATCAACCTTCAACCTTTTAACTTTCACCGATTTTGATGTAATTTTAACACAATAATTATGTATTCAAGGGAGTAAAATCACTCGACCATTTAGTGTCCGGTTGCTATGGGGATCAATATTGGTAACCTAGGGCCTATTTGGCCTAGTAACCGGCCAAATTTCCACTTTTCTCCAAATTAAGTGCCCGGTTACCATATATCCATAAATTGGATAGTAACTGGAAAAAATATCCAAAAATGGAAAAAATAGTAGATATGAAGCCAATAATAGCAATGAGTTCAATGCAGTATTTCTTTAATTCTCATCTTGATATGTTTCAGGAAGCATTAGATGACATGTCTTTTGGTGAAGGTAGAGAATGCTCAGAGGAAGACCAAGCTGACAATATGAATAGAAAAAATGTTCGCTTTTCATTCAAAGTAATATTTAATATTATAGTCAGACATAAATGGGACATGCTCAAAAATGGGACGTACTCATTTACGGAATCCGAGAATGTACATGGAGAAAAACCTATTCAAATGATTCAAATATTTCATATTTCTCTAGAGAAAATACGGATTGAATCAATGACAATGACAATAAAAATATGAGTCTGTAGTACCCAGATCACATAGATATCTGATCACATCCGTTCAAACTACAATACCACAATAATCAGTATAATGTAGAGAGGATATAAAAGAAAATCTAGATTTATTGCTGCTATCCATATTCTTGTATATCAATGATTCAGCAAATTCTAATCCAAACTTTTTGGGCTTCTTGGATATCTCTTCATATCTATGCAAGAATAATCTCAAGGATACGATTTTCTAGTTAATTTTAATAATATCACCGGGATATTCTCTTGCATAGATATTTTCATCCATGCGATACATTACACGGCATAGAAATAGATCTCGGGCTAACGCCCTCTGTCATTCTTATAGGCTTGCAAATTCCGGGGCAAATTCTATGGAAATACGCATACCCTTAACATCCTACAATTACCGGTATGGGATGTTTCTAAGGGTGTTTTAAACAAAGTCTATAGGAATTTGCAAGCGTATTCTACCTCTACATTTATATAGATTTTTCTCTACAGAGTAATTTATACGATGTGATTGGGTTACAGACTCGTATTAAAATTGTGCTTTTTAATATATTTTCTTATTATTATTGATTTTTTAGAATAATAGACAATCCTTATATTTTAGAAAACTGTTTGAGTCATTTGAATATAGATATTTACTATTGAAATTACTAGAAGCCTCTTTCCTGCATCTTAAACCGAATTATAAATTAATAGTTATGTATATAAGTTTCCAAGGCTATGCTTCTAACTAATTTCCTTGATTTTAAATATTGATTTTTAGAATAAAAGAGAAACTCCCAAAGCAATGCTTGGACTTGATGAAGCAGATCTTGATGATGAAGAAGGGGATAATCAAATGAAAAGACCCGAATCAATTTTAAAGAAAAGATTGATAAACCAAGAAATAAGTGAAAGATTAAATGTGAGTATCTGCAAGTATTTAAATCTGAATATTCTATATAGATGGCATTCTTAAAATTCGCGAGGTAGAATAGGAATGATCGAGGGCGTTAGCCCGAGATCTATTTCTATGATACCGAGGGCAATTAAGTTTGATTTGATTTGATTTGATCGAATAACATTTTCATTTTATTTATTTGTAGGCCAATGATCCCTATCAAGATCTCTCGTGAGTATCTGAATTTTTTCAATTTATGAATATTTCTATACCTAAACTATTTCTATGAAATGTAATAATTATCTGGAACCTATGACGGCCGTTCAAAACGACAAACACTGTTGTTGTAAAAGATGTTTGTTTTGAACATCTTCGGTTTCCATAGGAACCAATTTTTTAATACATTACAAACATTATATATGAATCCGTGTCATAGGATGTTCTTCGTGTCAGAGAATTTATATTATACATATGTAGATAGATGTGTATGCTCAAGCCCATAGATATAAAAATGCATAAAATGAGAGAGAGAGGGGTTTGTTTTTTGGGCTTTTTCTTGATCAATGTTTTTTCAAAAAAGAGATTTAATAATATTGCTTTGAGAGATAGATTTTTTATTGAAGGGTCTGGTTACATAGTTTGGTTACAAATGACTGATGTTATCAAATTAGATATAAACGATAACATTTAACAAAACTTTGGTTTAAAAGTAACAAATTTTAAATTATATATATAAGTATTTCATTCTCTATTACAGGAAAATGTGTGCGCCCTCGATAGTACCTCATCAAACATCATTTCCAACACTATGTTGTCTTCTTTTATCCTTTCTTCTTCTGGGTATGTTCCTACTTATTCTCCTCTATGTGATTTTATATCCCGTGTGTGAGAGGTACTGTTTAATCAATAGCATGAGAGTGAACTTCGTGTGGGATATTAATGTGCCAGTCCCAACATAGAAAGCCAATTCTGTGTTTTAAAAACTTTCTTCTTCATCAAGCAGCCTTTATTCAATTTTTATCGTGCCAAAATGCTTGCAAATAGCAAATTCATTTCTGGATACTAAATCAAAATCCTAAACATTTTTATGAAACAATTTCCATCAAAATGATGAATGATTCAAATACCTCTCTATATAGTCATCCACTCTTGATGAATGTTAATCAATGAATTACTATAATTATCACATCTGGATAAACTTGTTGCCAAACATATTCCATTGATGAATTTTGCATTTTATGACATCAAAATATATTGAATATATAATCTATAATCAGATTTGATCATAGAGAGATTTGATGATCTACACATGTTATATTATGTGGTTTATGGAAAATAAGAAATATTTGAATTTAAAATCAATTTACTCTTTATCTTGTTCATTCTAGAATTCTGTTCATAATATAAACAAACTCTTCTATTCAAGAAATCTTATGTACTATACCTATCAAATAAACAACAAAACTTCTTTATAATGAACTGAAATTAATTTCCTAATAAATATTCCATAACCATTTTGGGTTGTTTTAAATAAAGTTCATCATTTTCATTTATTGCTTAGGTATATAAATTTTTGGTTAAAGAGAAGAATCTAAATCTTTAGTATTTGTTATCCTTTTTGCAGCACTTTATAATTATTTATTTATTTTATACCTATGTATTTTCTTAACTTGTAAAATTTCCTGTAAAGTTTGCTCTCTGAATAATTCTTACCTAAAGTATGTATAAACCTATTATTCTATTGTATCATGAATGCTAAACTTTCTTCCAAATCTTTCCAGATAAGGCCTAAAATTAATTTGGATTGTTTAATTGCTTTTGATCCCTGATTAAAGAAAATCTTAGTATAATGGTATGATAAATAAGCTGTTTTTTATTGATCATATTCTTTATATAGTAGGTGATACGTAT
Source organism: Monocelis spectator (assembly GCA_036784945.1). Lineage (NCBI taxonomy): Eukaryota > Metazoa > Platyhelminthes > Proseriata > Monocelididae > Monocelis > Monocelis spectator. The sequence goes on along the minus strand of JAYMFX010151099.1, from coordinate 16,234 downwards.
GTATATAAAATTATGTTTTAAACATTGATCTCATTTTTGTACAAATAAACGTCGAGTGAAAAAGTTTTTTAATACATGTGTAGGCTACATATATTTTCAGTCTTTTGTCCATTAAAGGTACACCTACCTCAATTAAATACATCGATTTAAACAAAATGGTTATTTTTATTCTTTTAATCTTATACATATATGAATCATATATTTAATCTTACGTTTTACAATCACGATTTATTTCTATAACAATATCTTTTTCTTCAATTATACCTATACAGAATTGAGTTATGAGTGCCCTTGAAACCATATTTATACATTTACTAAAAGTATTATTACCCTCAAATTATGAGCTCCAGCAGTATAGATATAGATAAGAACAATGAAATATAAATATGTTGACAATGAATAATACACATCTTCTCACTCAGCTTTGATGAGATATTAGGTAGGTAGGCCTACATTTATTTTATCGGAGTGTGTACAAAATCATTATTGTTCAATGTTTGCTTGGTTGCGGCAAGGATACAAACTGAAGTCTACACCATGATGATTCAACCGTAAAGCAACGCATTATACATAATACATATATATAGTGTTTATACATATGTCTATATGTCTAGTCATATAGACCAACTAAACGAGCAGTTGAAGCGTGACTTTTTCTTTAAGTTGAGGTTATGGTGGTATCAAATATATCAAATAATCAGTTGTGAGCTTTGCAGTGAGACCTCAATTGTATTTGGAAATTCAGAAGCATTCCTGTAAAATATATAACAGTATGATTCGTCTCGCTGACTTGAAGTCGATAAATTTCAAAATTCTACCAAAATATCGATTGGAAATCTGTTTCGCATTGGTTTTGATTCTGTATCTTTACATCTTTACGTTCCGTAAAGATCCAACTATACTCGAAATTGAAAGTAATTTAACTTTTAGTGATTCTAAATTGTGCTATTTGACATTATTGAATGATCCCTTAAATAAAATTAAGGAGCCTCTGTATACAACGCTATTTGGAGGATTTGAAAAATATAAAGAAATGAACATTCAGATCAATCAGGCATCTATTTCAACATTTTGTCAGTTATATTTTCATCATGGAGTCAGCATAAACAAAACAAATAAAGGTTTACCTTCTTGCTTTTCAAGAATGATATCTCCATTAGATTTGGACAGATTTATTCGACCAGTATTGAAAGAATTGAACAAATTATTCCTCAGAGAAAGTATCCCTTTACTTCTTCATGACAAAAGTCTTCTCGGATCATGGCAGCATCACGGAATAATCCCATACAACGAAGGTATCGAATTACTTACCTTCTATAATGATAGAGAAAAGGCATTTAATCTTTTAGAATGGTTAGTCAACGAGAATAAAGAATATTTTTTAGGCTTAGCAATGAATGAACAGCAAATAGAATTGGGCATTGATTGTAACAGTAAAGAATTCTTATATTCAACATGTAGATTTATTATCAATATCAAATTCCTGAAATATTTCCCAGGCTTTTTCTATTTGGATGGGAAGTACTCATTGTTTCCATACAATTACGTGTTCCCCATGAAAAAACGTCCCTTTGAAGGAGAATTATTTTACGTGATGAAAGATTATCACAAATATCTGTATGACTCGTACATTCATAATAATCACTATAATCAATGCTTTGTGCACATCAAGCACCTCATAATCGATATGCACAGTGACTGTCACCGCCAATCGATCGACTGCTCTGTATTACACGGCCACTATTCCTTTGTTAAAAGACAAATAACTGACGAATTGGGAATGGTTGAGTTTCTAATCGAGGATCATATACTCAGATATGTATTCGTTAGTCCAATCAATTAATATCAATGAAAGCTTAATTACGTGTTAAATATCTAACCCATATGGTTCTATCATTTTAAAAAGATTTAATCAAATATAAATTGTGGTCCAAATAAAACATTGAGTAAACTACACACAACAGATTGTTTTTACATTTCACTTTACTGTATATAATGATATAATTAATCAATTTTATTTAACTGCCATAGTAAAGACCTTAGTCTTTCAATTCAATGGGAAAAGTCTTTTGAAACAAAACCCCTATGATATTTAGATTTTGATTTTAAAATGTCGCTAGCATGACTGAGGATAAATTATTGAATAAATGAAATTTCGGTCGCTGCGATCTGAGTCTTAATATTGTCATATTAATAATGAAAACTCTAATAATTCATTACATAAACGAGGACTACGTGAATATCGATATTCACGTAGTCCTCGTACATAAATATCCACACAATACAGTACAATACAAATATCTATTTAGAAGAAATATTATAAATGTTTTTACAAAAAAGACAGTGAAAAATAACCCTTTATGATAGCTATTTTCACTCTAGAAGACTGCATGACTACAACCATGAAGCTTGAGTAAAGCGTTCAAGGTTGTATAGTCATGCTCTTCTAGAGTCGTACCACAAATAACGACGTCGTCGAGATAAGCAAAAGTTTCTTCTAGCGAGTTCGATACGATGAACTGGTGTAACCTATTTGAAAACAAGAAACTGCGTTAGTGAGCCCGAATGGAAGTCGACGAAATTGTAGAAGCTGGCCACAGCTTTAATAGGCCTATTAGAAAGAAAGTTCTCACCAAAAAGCCACTATCCTGTCTTTATATGTATGTTGATGATATGTTTCTTGTAGTGACAGGTAAAGAAGCTAAACAAGTCCTAAAATTCAATTTACCCTTGAATATCCTACAAAGGAGAATTATCGCTCAACAGCTTTGATTGCTTTTATTTTTATCAACGCAATGGGCTATACTTTTATTTTTTATCTTGTTAATGTTGCGGGATCAATACCACCGTTTATTTAACTATTGAAGTTTTGGATTTTCTGTACCCTTGTTATTAATGAGCAAAATGCATTAATAATCAGTAGAAACTTTTCAAATTTAGGCTCCCTTAAAATACAAATCCTTAATGTTTCATATATATCATGATAAAATAAATGATAATTTATTGCCAACTTGCAAATGCTTGCCAAAATTGAAATTGTGAACCATTGAGTGATTTTTATGCTTTTAAGTAAGTGTTTTTTGTTTAAGTTAATAAATATTATAAAAATAATATTTTAAATTGTTACTAGGATAAACAACTTTTGGGAAAATGGTTTTTGAAATTTACTCTCAACCTCTCGTTAAGAGATTTAGGTCGAATGCGTTATCACTGGCTATGTTCTTTCAGATATTTATTTCTGTTTTGATTGTGATAATTCCATTTGTTGTTGCTTATAGATCATATGGTAATTTAAAAATCAGATTTATACTTATATTAATTATTTACTTTAAATTAATAATTACAATATGATGTATACTGAAATATGTTATCCAAATATCTCATTATTTTTCAATCAGAGTTAATTAAAATTTCAGTTTCTGACATTATCAAACTGTAGAAAGTATGGCATTATTCATTTGTTTCATTCTTTAAATTAAGAAAGTTGACATAGACAATAAAATCATGTGAATATAAAAATATAATATTACTTAACTGAGTGCATGCAAGAATTATAAATTGCATTTAACTTAAATCTAAAAGTTAAGAAAACTATAAATAAAAACTAGATATTCGATTCACATTTGCATTGCATTACAAAAACAAGACCTACATACATCTAAAGAACAACCATTTTGGCAACATTTTTGAAGATTAGATATTATCCTTACTCTATCAAATTAATGCATGTTTTATCTTTTGTTACTTTACTAATTGTTACATCTGTAATTCAAAAACTGAAATGAAAATCATGAAATTTAATTTTTACTTGGATTAACAATTTATAAAATTTATGATTACCTTATAATACCATGTCTGGCAAAGTAAACAGAGATTATAATTTTTTTTCTTCTTCATATAGTTTTTAAATATTTTTAATAATACATTTTTTAGTTTAATTAATATCATAATCTTTCTTTTTATGTGAATATTTTTCGGTATAAATTCATGCTTAAAAGTTATATTTATCTAATATGTAATAAATTTTATCTTAGGTTTCTACATAAAGGAAACTACACATGATGAAGTACCATACAGATACTTCAGTTATAAAATGCTGATGAGATTGGAGACTGATTCCAGCCCAATAACATGGAGCACAATCGAAAATTACAATAATCTGCAGGGATCAAATTTAAGAATACCGATGTTGTCAGCAAAGGAGGAGGACACTAATAATGATCAGAGAAATGATAGATTGAATTTGTTGATTGAAATGCCTCTTAATGGAGAAAATGTTTATGGTGTACAACTGTTGCTGTTTTATTCATATGATTTCTATGTGGGTTTATAAATTAAATATCTAAATGAATTTCCATGAACATTAAATTTATTAACCAAAATTTACCAGTATTTTGAGCATCAATATTTGTACTTTCTGTTTTCATAACCATTATGTAAATGAGCTAATCATATCTATAAAATGTATCTTGGCAAATTTCATAATTATTTGTTTCTAAATGAATTGCTTTATAGGAGTTTATGCGTCTGACTACTGATCCGTTAATTATCATTCAACATTCCTCGCAAAATGCGGGTAGTGGATTTGATTTGATTGGTGATTTAGAAGTGCGTCAGAAGCTTCCAGTCAGGAGAATTACGTATGATACAGATGTAAGATTGAATACTTAAAACTTTTCACAATAATTTCCTCTACTCTCTTAATAATGAAACATTAAAATTGTTAATCATTTCAATTTTGGGGACTATTCCATTACAAACAAAAATATACTCGAAAATGGATAGGGATGGCACAAACAGCTATGATATGCCTCTGATAAGAAGATCAGGAGTCTTGTGAACTCCCTGGTATTTATTCTTTATTGCTACATATGGATGTGCAAACTGGACACCCACTCAAGATAAATTATTCTTTTGAGATGTGGACATGGCGCAAGATACTTGGCAATAAAGATTAAATTATATTATAAATGATCTAATGATTGTAATTCTCCATTTTAGTCGACAATATTGGACACATCTTCAACAAATCTAGACGAATATGAACTCACAAATATTTTCCAAAAATATCAAAAACGGAATAGTAAATTCCTATTCATTCACGATATTGCTGTCATGTTATGCCTGCCTATGATGACTGATTATTTTATAAAATTGCAACTTTATTTTAGTTAAACTCGCGTTCAGCACCTCTTTTACTACATGGAAAACATCGCCGCAAGCTACCGCCTTCAAGATTAATGTCACGCTAAATCATCTGGATCCTACTATTCGGTATGATTAAACTGTGATACAATGATATACTACTAGAAGCTTTAGGATACCTAGCCATATGATCAACATATACTGCTCAACATAACTGTATGATCAATCAAACAATCTGCTTACAAGATTTTTTTTAGTTCTAGTTCAAGATTTTCTAATTTTTTTGTATTCATTTTATTGCAAGCAAACTGGATGAACAGTCGGATACTCTTATTAAAGCTTTATTTATTGACTATTCCTCTGCTTTTAACACCGTTCTCCACATAGAGTAATGATAATACCCAGAGAGTTCACTCTCTAAAATACAGAAACGCATATCGCTGGTTTTGTCCCACCAACCCGCACAATTTCCTATCTCAGCCATTATAAAAGCATCAATTACAAATTAACGTCACTCCTGAACGCCTAGTCTGATTTTAATAATTATTTCCCTGTAAGAAAATACTAAAAGAGCACTTTCTAAAGATATAAGAAGTATTAAAATCAGACTAGGCGTTCAGGATTTGTAATTGATGGTTTTATAATGGCAGAAATAGGAAATTGTGCGCGTTGGTAGGTCAAAACCAGCGATATGTGTTTCTGTATTTTAGAGAGTGAACTCTCTTGGTATCATTACTCTATGGTTCTCCAGAATCAGCTTATTAACACTGGCTAACCTCCTATATATCAGGGTGGTCTCAATGTGTTAAATCCTCTGATAAAAAAGGGTCCAAACCTATTGAAGTAAAAGTTGGCATTCCACAAGGCGGACCTCTTAGTGCAAAGCTCCTTAAACCTACTGTACAAATGACATTAATAATCGCAATCTAAATATTGATCCTCTGAAAGGAAATATTGGCAAATACTCTGATGACACTAGACAATTGTACATATTATCAATAAAGCATCTGCAACCCATGACCAAGAATCGTATACCTATTAAATCGTGCTAAAAGAATGCATGAAATCTCTACCAGTAAAAATCTCAAACTAAATCCTTCCAAATGTGAAGAAATAGAATTTGGTAAGGCTTATCACAAATTCATGAACAAAGATACAAAAATGATGATTTTTCAAATCATGACTGTATAATTATGGGGCTGCAAACTCAGTACCAGTAATCAGAAGTAGATTAAGAAAACACTTTCATTCTACTCAAAAACTACAAACAGACCTACTCATCGACCTACTTTCGTGTCCAATTTGCTGTTCAACGCAATCCCCTAGTTGAAGTTCGAGACTTTCACGTCAATCCGCAGAACCAAAGTCTCAATCCTATTGGCTCGAGTCTTGTGCCCTTATTAAGCAATCCTCCTGGTTTAACTTTTATTTATTTATTAACCTTTTACTCTGTATATCATCTTAATCATGATACAGGATAAATCTCTTATTTATTCCTATTTATATATGAGCTAACCTGCAGCCTTATTACCATAGGCTTAGATACAGGAAATAAAGCCATTTTATTAATTTTAGCTCTGTTTTATATGACTGTTTTTAGAATCGTTCCAGGATTTTGGTATATCATTAAATGGGCATGGATTCAATTTATCGCCATTGCGTTTGTGTTTTATTACATATTTGACAGTATCCGATCGGTCGTTTTTGAAAACCAAGCGGTTCGAACTCACGTGCAGACCCCCGCGTGTGCCTGCGTCACTAAGAAAGTTCTCTGAAATTTATGAGTAATTTGGAGAGTGTTCGTTTCGTTCTATCGATGCTTAGATTTTTTACATGAGAGGCTGTGTAACTTTGGACATATTTATTAGAAAATACCTACTTGCTTAAATTGTACCTAATAAAATGCTATTTTGACTACCTTTATCTGAGGATGTTTAGTTGATATTACCCATTTATTAATACATATACATAGATAGATTTGAATACCTATACTTATTTATACAAATTTAATTGTTCTTATATAATACTCTGTGTCTGATATATGAGCTCATGATTGACTGATTGTTAGGATATTCAATACCATAATTTAATTGTTTTCTAGTCATTTGATTGCTGGTTACAACTAATAACTGTATTCAAACCAAAATTGATGTGAAATTATATTTTTCAATTCTAATTCAGCTAAATTTTTTGCAGCTTAATTTCTAATCAACTATAACACAAAATGAACATTTTTATGACTATAGAAGCAAAATTAAAATTACCATTAAAATATTTAAACATTGATGTGAACAACTGAGGTTTAAACAAGATATGTATGTGATTCTTTAAATTTCACATGGAGAATGAATAAAGGACTACTAACATAGAGTTGTTATCCCCCGACCGTTAAATAAAAAATATTTCTGTATGTGTATATATTTTTACTGTTTTGTGAATATCAATATGTAATTATTCAATCTGTTTGCTTTATTTCATAACAATATAGTAGTGTATGTATATTAAAGTCATTGTTGAAAAACAGTAATGATAATTTTAATAGTTTTTTTAATGTTTGCCAATTGTACATCCAGGCACAGAATTTTGTAACGGAAATTATCTATACGTATATAATCTAAAATTACCATTAAAATTTTATTGTAAAATATAATAGAAGGATATTCTATAAAATGTGTGGTTTTCATCAATAGACACTTTAATATCAACCTCTTTAACTGTGAGTATATTCATTAGCATAATATAGATTACAGGAGATTTACAGGAATTTTCTGATTAGAGTGATCTAAATGATTTATAGCCAGTTAGAAGAGTGATATAGGGTGAACAAATGGACAAGGATTTGATTTATGCGCAAAAGCATTTTAAAACTAAAAGATCGGAGATAATCAGGCAGATATAAAAAAGATATTGTAAACTAGGGTGATAGTCAAAATGGATTAAAAAAAAGAATATTGAAGGGCATTATTAGTGTTGAAAGATGGCTTAAGAAGAATGGCGAAAACATGTTTAGATTTTCAGTTTGGAAGTCCATTGAAATCACGTCATTTTAAATTTAGCTACATAAGTTTTTATCGGATGTCAAAAACTCATGCCGTTTTAAAATCTTTTTCCCAATGATAATAACCAAACTATTTGTATGTCCAAATTTAATTATTTGAGTTGCAGAATATTTTCTCGTTTTTCTTATCACATGTAAGTACATTATATTATATTCTTAGATCACATTAATTTAAGAACATCATATATTTGAAATATAAATAGATTGGATTTTTATATTATAATATAAATATAAGGATCAATGAACACTTCATAAATATTTATCTACAAAATAATCAATACACATATATATATATATATATATAATATGAACTTCAAGGTGGTATTATTGCCACAAAATTCCCGCATATCAAATATTCAATTTTCATGAGAATGGTAATAAGGAATATTACGTTGAGAAAGTGATTCAAATTTTTTTAAGATATTCAATAAATCAATTAGATTTGGATAATAATTGATACAGATATGCAAATGCTGATGAATTGACCTTCATAAAATGATTTCTTGAATGGTGAGTGCATAGAATTGAATTTATTAATTATACAATACGATTATATGACTTTAAGTAATATTATTTTAAAAATACATTTAAAAATAACTATCAAAAATCCTAACCTTTTAATTCAAATGTTCTAAAATAATAATATTTCCAAAAATAGTTTTTTGTAATTATAAGGTCATAGAAACTAATTGAATTCCTCATCATAGGGTTTCATTCACACCTTTAATCTAATAGACAAAAACAATTTATTTTCGATATCTAATAAAACATTTTAAAAATTCAATTTCCACCATATCTTCCAAATGCTTCAATCAGAGTTATGTCCATGTAAAAATATGCCAGATGAGATTCAAAGTCATTAATAAAAACATCGCATTTAAACATCGACTTTTTTTAATGCAAAATTGCGCGCGCTATTGGAAAGTTTTGTCCGATTTTTAATATTTTACATAATAAAGTTTGTTTCACAGTAAAGGTATTTCCATAGAATGCCTGATATCTATAGTGCTCTACTATAAAGACGCGTATAGGACTGTTAAGTGGCCCTCCAATTCTATGGAAATTTAGACTTCCATTGGATACTACATAATCTCTGTATGCTCTTCGTATTCAAGGGAAGTCATTTTCCATAGAATTAGAGGGTCACTTAACAGTCCTATTGACCGTTAAAGTAACCCTCGAATTCTATGAAATTTTGTTTGTTAATCCGCCCTTAGATACCTCATATCATTACAGAGATAGGGCCGTATCGAAGGGCGGATTAAATTTCCATAGAATTGGAGGGTCACTTTAACGGTCAATTAAAACACTTTATGACCATAGATTTTCATTTAGATTTTCATGACCCAAAACTTTCCGATAGCGCCATATATTATATGATCACCATTTTCACAATAGAAAACATCAACTAATTAAATTTCGTGATAGTACTTGATGATAAAATAAATTCTAAACTTTCAAGAGATTTCTATAATAGCTCACATTAAAAAGAGATTTTCAATATATGCAGTAGATCAATTATAGGGATAAGATAAAATTAATACGATAGAAAACTAAAATCACGTCGCTTTCAATGACCTCTTCGCTGCGGCATTCTTCACAATGCCTCTGAGTGAAATAGAAGACGTTTTCACATTGATGGTTGCATTGACTAGTAGTTGTTTGGCAGAGGGGGATGGAAACTCCGCCGCAGTTGTCTTAGTTTCAGTGATTAGACGCTTCAGAGATTCGCATAACACATTCGCGGATGCTTCGATTCGACTTTTGATCTCGGAGTTTTCTAAACCATTGCACAAACCATTCGCAATGTAAACCAATTGAGTGGCGGACTTCAGGAGAAATTTTGAATGAGCGACAAACACGCTCGGGGGTCTGTGCTGCTCGAGACATTGTAAAAAGTCTGTCGCGGTGGAACACAAAAGATCACAGTGTGACTCAATCTGAGCGAGATATAGTTGCAGAGTATGGGCATCGCGAGTCGCGACGTCGGGACCATTCGGTTTGCCTTCAGATACGTTGATACTATTGGATAGTCGGTGCTTTAAATGCTCATTGGCCATGCTATGAAGCAAGCGGCCTGTTTCACTGGATCGTTTCAAAGAATCCGCCGATGAGGAGGCTGTGAGATTATTCGAATTCAAGGGAGTGTCGGGGAACAAAAGAATTGCATTTCCATGTATGGATGCAGTGAGGGAGCGGACCTCTATATTAATATTTCTAATTGTATTCACTATGACGCTCAAATAGTCAGTTTCAGGGGTCAGTGCAAGACGAGAAATATCTTCCGCTTTCCATTCTAAGACATCCAGTTTTGAAGTTGCCGTTGCCAGACAGGCACTGTGCTCATCCATGGGTTTTAAATGCTTCCAGATTTTTTTAGAGAGTAGTCGATCGCTGCATTCATTCGCATTTTCTAAAACTTGATGAACAAATTCTAAAAATTCGAATAACGACGATAGAAATGAATGACAAGTCGTTTTAAATACGGGAGCTGTACTAATCAGAGTTTCTCTTTTCTTCCAATCTTTATTGATGAAACGGAAAATTTTATTGCTACTTGTTGATAGTCCCTGCTGTAAACTGGAAAATCTCTCCAGGGCAATTGAGCGAGGTAGTCTGATGGGGCGACCCACTGAGATGGGCATGTCTCTGGATTCAACTGAGTCACAGCTGCTGATTGACAATCGTTTTAGGCTCTCGAGAAGTTTGGAAGGAGCCATGTAAGAACCTTGACCATCGTAACTGAGTCCACTACTGGAAGCACTTGCACCACTGTCATCATCTCCTGAGTCTCTTGATGCTGTGTTTCCTGATGAGAGTTCGGGCATATTGCTCTTCAGTGTACCGGTTGATGATGCCGATGAAGGTATGTTGCAGTAGTCATCATCTAGAGAGCAATCCATGAATCGAACGCTCAATTTTAACTTCTCTTGTTGTGAGGAGGAATGAGAGTTGTTGTTGGGTAAGTTTGGAGTGGAATTCTTTAACGGTGGTATTAAATAATCGTCTGTATATTTATAGTCCATATTATGATGATTTAATTGCGGCTGATAGGTCAGAGAAATTCCACTGCTACGATTTGAATCTTCCCCATTTTCAGTCGGTAAGCAATACTCGCTATTGTCGTTGTTTGCATCAAATGTTTCATCATCGATGGCCGGCAGATTCTCATAGATCGATTCGTGATTGTTCTCTTTAACCGTTTTTAAGTGGTCATTCGGTGTCTGATAGTTCTCATCAGAGTTTACAGATTCACTCGTGGATTTTCTCTCTCCGCCTTTATTCTGAAGTAAACAAAATAAATCAACAATAGAAAAAGACACTACTATATCCGTCGAAATTAACGTTTTATGTGCGGTGAGTATAGAATCCTAATTTTCGGTAACAGAATCTATCAAATTCATCTCAAGTTCATCTCCGATAACCTATGTATACCTGATTGGCTGATGTAATTATATGCCTGATTGTTGGAATTTAACCAATATAGAAGAAAAGTCGTACGTAGTCTGTCTTAGTACACTATAACCAGAGAGATAGTTAACTCTATGAGAGAGATCACTCACTAACCAACTCTTTGGACCAAAACAATAATTATCGATCTATTCTCGCCCAGTGAAAATGTTTGATCGGTCTGAAATTAATTCTGATATCATGGATTTCCTGGCTCTAATGTCCTTTATCTTTATTCTGACTTGCATTTTAGAATGAAAGTTATTGAAATTATGATCCTAAAAACTCTCAATAATCGAGTTTAACTTTATAAATGAATTTGTACTCAAAACTTCGTTCTTGAAAGTTAATTGCGATCATTTTAAAGTTCCAATGTTAGCACATCAATCAGTATAGGATGTCCTAATTGCTATTATTTAACCTTTATAAAAGTAAATAATTAGAATAGTAACAAAACGATCTTTTTAATTTCGTGCAACACATATAAGTCAATATTTAAGTTACAATATCTTAGAACGCGCGCACATTTATGAGAAATCGCAGATAGCTAAAACTGGGTCTCACAAAATTGCATCTGATCGATGTACGTGATCCAGATAGTGGTCAGATAAAAGTATCACTTCATAAATTCACCACATTCCATATTTTGCATAGATATACATACATACATACATATACAGACGAATTGATCCCAAAATACAGTTGGAAGTGTGGTTTCTTCATATAGCATTCACACAATGCTTTATACCCGCAATAACACAAACACAGACTATATACTTATTATGAACTGTATTACAAGTACACAGAGATACGGATCAGAGATTTAGACTGACAGATAACTGGTTGAAAATGAATTTATACATTCTTAATAAAACTCTCAAAACAATCAGTCTTGAAACGAAAGCATTTTAGCAATTCAAAATGGATGATAGCGGTAATGACTCCAAGAGTAAATCAGAGGAAGAAGTTGATCTTTGTCAGACAAGTTCTGCATGAGTTCAGAGGTCGTGTCCTCAGTCGCTTTGTCCACAATAACTCCTCACCGTGGACGAGCAAGTCTTCGCTACCACCAAGTGCCAAACAAGCTCGCGACAAATTCAGCATAAAGTTTGAATGCTGGTATAGACGTGGAGACAGAGTATTGCTTTTTGGTCTTGCCCTTGTTACGATGAATTAAGAGTCACGAAAGGACGCGAATAGTCACCACCACAGAATCTTCTTGAAGTTCGACAACCTCCACTTCAAGAGATACCAAGAGAAAGCCACGCAAAGTCGTTCATATCTTGTCTGTATACAGTCTTGTTTTGATTTTGAGAGATTGCCGTTTTAGCACATTTCATAAATGCATACAGAATAATAATAAAAATAAAGAAATATTTTCATGCTGGCTGCATCATAGAGAAGTAATCTAATAATTATTTTTTCACGCTTCTAGGAATACGTCTTTCAAATATGAAATATCTATGCTTTATAGTGAAAGCTAATTATATTGCACACAAAAGCATGCATAGAAATTTTCTTTCTCAAATAGAATCGATTAGTTTCCAGTGTTGATTATTTATGAAAGTTCAATGTCAATGCCTTGTTGCACCGATTGAAATCACCTGTCTCTAACCATACGAGCTGCTGCTGAATAGAATGGTGAGGAGAGGGTGATGCCTCCACACGATAATGAGAGGTATCTCTATATTGATCGCTGGCTAGTATAAATTTAGTAAACACTATTGTCGACAAATGGATCAGCTCAACTTACCTCTTTCTATGTGTATGTGAAGAGTTAGTTCAGAATATGTCAGTAAACAAATGAAAGGAAGATGCTCAATATGGAATGCAAAAGTCAAGCCAATATCAACTCTCATATAGTCATCGATGCTTCCATCGTTAAGTCTACAATGACTCATGAATGGTATCTCTATACTTAATGGGTGAAACAATAGCTGGACAACCAATTTACAGCAGTATTTGTTTGAAAAAGCATGGCTTCATAAGACAACATGTCGTATCATAATTTAAATTTTGATATTAAGATCTCGTTTTCCATAGTTCTGAATAAATAATGGGTACTTAGATGGAGATTTAAATTCATAACCTAATTTTTAAATTGAGAATAAAATGATTCTATAAAACTTGTAGTCAGATCGAATATTCTTCTCATAACATGATAAGTCAAATAATGTTTGTTAACTGTCATTTTTATCTTGATATCATCACACTCCGTATACACTATAGTATACACTCTTAATATCAAAAATGAGTCATGAGCAAACACTTGGATCTCATCAAGTATACTATAGTCGTATAGACATTATAGGGCTTTACACTGACGGACGGAGCTGACCAGACCTGATTGTGACCGAAAAATACGTTAGAAAATATCCCTTAAAGATTTAATATTCGAGAGTCGCAGTTTTAACATTCCAAAGGGGCGGCCTATTTAATAGAAAAACCAATAGACCTATTTTCGGCTCACTTACATAAAAACTAAAGACAAAGGATATGAGAGTAGAGATAACTGGGCGGCCTCGTGGTCTTAATATGTAAGCCATTTAATACTCATATTCTATAAGAAACAGACTATTATTGCAGACTAGAGACAGAATTGGATTTACTATTTATCTACAATTGATCATAAAATGCTCATTGTCAGTACAGAATATTGTGTAGGTATAGGCAGTGTATGTAAATGTTAAATAGCTTACCTTCACAACTCCGAGAATATCTAACCTATTGCCAGGTGCAATTCCAATTTTTCCTTTCAAATTACAGATCCACCAACCATCGTAACCGTCAGGATTTTGTTTCAATATAGTGAGTATTTCCCCTCTCTTGAAATTTAACTCCTGCGGAAGCTCTGCAACATTATCGTACAACGCCCGAGCTAACAGTGTCTGCAATGGCCGGCAAGAAGCCATATCCTTTGATTCCTTCAAAATCAAATTAATCAATCACACGATTAGATAAGTCAGAAATTGCGGAATAGGATTTTCCTACATCATTTCATTAAAAAATGTATTCATAAGATAATAATGATTTCATTTTTATGAAGAACAATTTATTCTGTAGAGAATTATTAATAACGAATTCAGATAAGATAGTGGAATTATTACAGAATTTATAGAAGTACGATAATAACTCAATGTCAATACAGTCTTATCCCCATTAGAAGTATTCTAGGTGTCGACGATACTGAGAGAGGAGAAAATAGAGAAACTGGATCGATACGACTGTATTGATCACGTGACGTCAGAACAAGTTGTGGAGAAGCAGCTAGAATTTGCGAAGGGAATAATTTCCTCCCTCTACATACTAGTTGTTGTTGTTTCTCTGGATCATTTCTTGAGTATAAGCACCGGTGTAGACATTCTAAACTCAATTGTATAGTGGAAGAATCAATCTGAAATGATTGCTTGCCTAAGTCTAACCAATCTGGTTGTAGTACAAGTCTATTGTAATTCAAATACAATAATATGCCTTTCCACAATCAGGAGCAACACATATATAGTACACATTATGTACACCGAAAGGAAATAATAATGATTTAAAATTGTGTTTAATTATGAATTGATTTACATTGAATTTTTGTCTATATACCCTCATTTTTTATATTCATGAATATATAGGTACGCATGAAAATATTCTGAAAAGTTTTAACAACCATACATCCGATAACCAAACATGTAGTATTTGGCGATGTTAAGACAGCTGCTGGTGGTAAAGAAATTTGACCTCGGGCAACGCATGAAGTTATGACTCATCACCATATAATGAATCAAATTCATTAGCGAGAAATTTAAGAAGTTGGGATTAGGTTTATCTCAATGTTATCTCAATAATAAATGTAAAACTTTACTGTATAATGATTTCCGTGTTGCCCGATGTAAATCTATACACACCATCAGTTTAGGTTCATGTATGAAAACATACATGAACCTAAACTGATTTGTATTCTCCCAGGGCAGCCAAAAATACAGTTGGATAGACTATTTCAATATTATATGACAGTAAATCAATCATTATCCTATAGATTAATAAAGTAACATGCTATGATTTGAGTGAATTAAGTTTTCAAATAAGTATAGGATTTGAGCAGTTTTGAGATTAGTATGTAAAGTGAAAACTTTTTAACCAACAACTGATAATACTATAACCAGGGAATACTTGACTATATGTATACTATAAACTCTACGAATATGGTTTAGAAAATAAATACAATTAGAATTATTAAAAAACAACATTCTGTTCATTGTTTTAATTAAAATTAAAATTTTGTTTAAATTGATGTTAATAATTGGCACCCAATAGGTAATATAAAATGGTTTATTTTCTCCAGATCGTTTTAATGAACACTAAATTGAATATCTTAATGAGATTAAGGTATTATTATTAATGTTACAACACATCCTGTATTATAATAATCTAATTAATTTTCAATACATAATTGAAATCAAGGGTCAATTTCATTGATTTTAACAAGATTACATTTAATGTAAATTATGACCGTATTATTGTAACGTATGTCTTGTATTAAGATAAGAATAATAGTATAAATAACGTTTATTCCAACTAGATAACAATTACGAA
>JAYMFX010150988.1:0-11971 GCA_036784945.1 Monocelis spectator | reverse complement strand
GTATCAAAAGGTCGACTAAATTTCCATAGATTTTAGGTTAATTTAAGAAATCATGGTACATGTATATTTGTTCCACGGTAGGAATACTATGGGGATGATAGGATCAGCTACGTACAATAAATATTGTCCAATGAAATATTAGGGAAACATTAAGGAAAGTATTAAGGACTCCTCCGCAAGTGGCATTTGGTTTCTGAATATTTTTTTATAATTTTATGTATAATAAATAGAATTGACAATAGCAGAATAAACTGAAGTATTAAAGCGTTTAATCTAGAGAAGAATATAGAAGGATAACAACTGGTTGTTATTAACAAAGGATTGAAGACCATGACTATTTCTCATTCTAAAGAATAGAAATTACATCAAGAGATCTATAATAATTAAGAAAATTGCTTTTATCAAGCAAATTGACAGTTAAAATAAACCTTCTATTCTATGAAAATTTAATACGCGCTTTGATACGGCTATAGAGTCACAGGAGGAGCAACTCTCGTACCATCAATTTGGAAAGAATGAAGGGTAAAAGCCAGTGGAAGGCATTTTTATTACTTATCCGGTATAAATAGTAAGATATAGAAGAAAAGAAACTTTCTTCAGATAAAGGGGATTTTTTATTCAAAAAAGTTTTAGAAACGTTTCGTCCTGAAGGCTTCGTCGGGTGTAATAGAAGTATAAATCTGTTTTTGACAGTAATCATGATTATATCTGATTGGTCTAGAAAAATTTAAACAGCAATGAAATACAAAGGATGATAAATGGAGATATTAAAGAAATATAAAGCTAGTAAATACCCTTTGAGACGTTGATAAGAGTATTTTAGAGTATTTTGGTGTCTGGTGTCTACATTTATAATCACATCTTAGGTTTTGATGTATGCAAAAAGGACATCGTTTTTCAAGTTAACTGAAGATTCTGATGTTATTATGTTTTGGTTATAATATGGCATGTCACAAGTAGCAGGGAATGAGTAAGTGAGTCGACTTTTGACGAAGGAGAATATGAAGTTTTTAGAATTGAAATTTCGCAAGCCGATTTATTTATTGAGAGTGAGTATGTCAATCATTGAATAGTATGGATCCAAGCATTCGTTGCTATAGTTACAGTCTATTTATATCTCAGCATTACTGAAATAAAGCGCCTTATTGGTTTAGAGATGGAGAATTCCTCGTAGATCCTGAGAGCCAATCAAATTATCTATGCTGACGTCACATTTATATTTTGCTATTTTAATGAATTTCTATGCAATAATAGAAACATAAAAACTCCATAGAAATAAAGTAAACAAGATCTCTTACATATGGATAAATAATCTTTTTTATATTTGTAATCAATAAAATTGTATTACATATATAGTGTAATAATAATAGAGTTGATATGCATAACAAAATGGTTTAGAATACAAACAAAGTTAAATTTAAATATTTAAACTGTCATATGAGTTGCAATCAGCGTACAGATTCCAATTACAAATTGTGGACTTCAATTTCGTGAATATCGTGAAGAATATCTGAGCGATATGGAATATCATCACAGAACAGTATTTTTTTTTTAAATTGGGTGAGAAAAAATTATTTAGCATTTATGTTAAAATATTGAATAAGAATAAGACAATTGAAATTTCACAAATATTAGTTATTGTAAATAATGAATGAAAAGAATAATCAACATAATATTATGGAATCCTTTTCAAATTATATTTTAAATCATGTTATACATAATTACTACTTATAAGTAATATACTAAGATAGCGTAAAATTAAATATTTAAAATGAAGCAAATTTGAATGATAAGTAATTTGATAATTTGATCAATCAATTCGCTAATTCTATATTTGATGAAATAATGAGCTCAATCTTGAAATAGTTGTTTAAAATAAAAACTAGAGGGTTATTTCCTCTCATACTCGGTAGTACACTGATCCCGCGTGACAAATTTAATTTAATTATGCTTGCAAAATATTTAAATAATAATGGTAAGTAATGGTAAATCTCTATGGATTACTATACAATAATGGTATTATAGTTAACTTTCAAAAACATCTGATAATTCTGCTTAGTCATGAGGATTTCATTTTAATTGTTCCCTGGTTCACAGGTGCTGGGAAATGGCTCTTGAAGAAATTTATAGACCAGTCTTTGACCATTTACTTTACAGAGAATATTTCTTGCATAGTAATACCTAAAATTGTCAAAATAATATACTTGTCACAATCAATTTTATAGTAAAATTAATGGATATCAGTATGGAACATAGAAATGGGATCCAGTTATTATAAGAATATTGAGTGACAGACAATCTGAATGAGATTGTGGAAACAATTTGAAACCCAATATGAAATTCTCTATCAAATACCTAACTGATTTTCTATTTAAAACAGAAGAATATCTCTCGAAAATAGAGAATATCGATTCTCTATGTCTGTATCCTAGACTTAGGTATAATCTATTTACACTTAAAAAAATATGTGTGTCATTTGACACGTTTTATGGAAAAAGTGTGTCAAAATCCATGAAATGTGTCATCTGACACAGATTTTAATTTAGCAATTAAAATGTGTCAGATAGTGTGTCATTTGACACAGTTTTAGTAATGTGTCATGTGACACAGTTTCATTCACTAATGTGTCATTTGACACAGTTTCTTTACTAATGTGTCATTTGACACAGTTTCTTTACTAATGTGTCATTTGACACAGTTTTTTTACTAATGTGTCATTTGACACAGTTTCTTTAATAATGTGTCATGTGACACAGTTTCTTTACTAATGTGTCATGTGACACAGTTTCATTCACTAATGTGTCATTTGACACAGTTTCTTTACTATAAGTCTATATATAGACTTATAGATAGTCTATTTATAGATTTGTCTCCATGCATGTATGGAAAAGTCCATTTCTCATCTTTTACCTAGCTACATAAGAAGGAGTCCCAATAGAAAGTGAACAACACGGACGATGAAGAATTCTATTGGAAAATAAGTTTTGTGCGCGTAATAGCAAAAGATTTTCCTATCTATTTTAGTTTGATTTCTCTCGAAATTCTATTAGATATAAATACCTCTAGTATGTAAAATTTATTCATATTTAAATCGATCACTGTTTTTTAGTTTCATCGAATAGAATTATTTATGCTTATGAATACAGATATTACGAACCTTAGTAAGATTGATAATTTATATTAATCGTGTATAGTATAAGCATATAAAATTTTATCATTTTTTGTTTTGTTTTAACTAATGAATATTCAATAAAATTCATTGTGCACTATATTCAAATGATGACATCCGGTCTCACGAATAACCGGTAGAAGTACTTCTTGTTTCTCATGCCAGGCGCAGTGTCAACATACCTATACAGATGAATGCATGAAGCAGGTAATTGATTTGGATTTAACTGACAGCACCACATGCCGGAAAGTCCAGTTCCTGATTCTCACAAAATAATCGAATACATTGCTTGAGCTTGTGTTTATCATTTTATAGTTTTCACTATTATTTACTATATGCATGTAGATATGTATGTATTAGGAAAGGCGCAGTTTTAATGAAGTTGACTGAAATCAGCAAGATACCAATCAGCCAATGAAATCAAAGTATTCACCTATCACGAGAGCAAAACAAAGAAAGTGAAATTTACAGGCAGAGAGATAACTCTCACTAACTCGCGCTGCCTGAAATCAGCCAATGAAATCAAAGAATTCTCAGAGTAGGAACACTTTAGTGTCTATCTATCACGAGAGCAAAACAAAGAAATTGAAATATGTACATTTTCAAAGGAAGTCAATTTTATTTCACCACTGAATAGGTATAGATATTGGAATTATGAATTGAATTGTCAATTACAGTTTGTGAACCATATTCAGCCATGCACGAATGTTTAATTAAAAGAATTCTTATGGTCCAGATTGTCAAAGAGAAGGATCTCTGAAGCTCACCGCCGTCAATGAGCCACAACTTCATCTACACAGGAATGCGGTATAGAGTGAATGAAGAAATGTCACTTCACTGCTCCAATCTCGATAAATAAAGTGAGCAAATATTGGAGAATGCTGTGTCAACCGGAAGATTCAGAACTGAACAAATAACACGGACAACTGCTATTGACTCTCGACCATACAGCACAATGGAGAAACTGTATATACCTATAAGCTGTACCTACTTCACTTCAGTAGACTGAAACCATCCTGAGCTCAAAGCTTAAACTATTATTTCATGAATATTTAGTGAAAAAAGTAGTCACTATTGATTAAAATTAAATGTTATCATTGATGGGGATCATACATAGATATCATCCTTTCATCATGAATATCAACATGTTACTATAATTGCCATGAATACCATCAAATAATTATGAATATCATTATTAATATCATCAAGTCATTATGAATATGATGGATATAAAGATGAGCTGGATATCATTGTGAATATCATGAATATCATTGTGAATATCATGAATATCATATAGTTGATAATGTTAGAAATTATGTACCTGAGTGCCCGTCCCATAGTTTCATAGTTCATCTTTGGCTTTTGTTTGTGTACGCCCCATAATTTTGCCACAGACGCACTATTGACCAATTTGAATATTCGCTGATCCTGATCCACCCACTTGATGATGCTGGGATTGTATTCGCTCTTGCTTAACAATTGAAGAAGGAATTCCCACAGATGGCAAGACGAACCGCGCATGGCGCGCCGTGGACTATAGGGCTTCTTTGTTGGATCTCTCGGCTTCATTTTATAGAGTTTCTTTGATTTATCGGTGTGATCGAACTCGGAACAATGCTTGAGAAGGGGCGGCGAGGAGGGAGGGGAATCAGATGGAATGCGGCTGCTAAGATCTCTGTTGTACTGGGATGGGAGATGGTGGAAAGAGGGGCTGGAGGTGAAGGAGTTATTTCCAGAGTGTGACTTAATTGGTTGCAATGATGGCATTCCTGATGAGCACGTTTGGTCATCATCTGGAGAGTCTGGAGGAGAGCTTTGATTTGAACCTGACGATAAGGAAATGCAACCTGAATAAACATAAATAAGAACAATTGAAATCTATTCTATTAAATATTAAGAGTAATGAAAAAATGATTGAGTGAGTGATAAAACTATTTGAATAAACTTCGCCATTTCGGTGTCATAAAGGACAGTTATTCATAGATATTTAAATAAGGAATTTAAAATATGACCCAATTTGAGATTAGAAAATTTCATTGGATTATATGCGTCGATTTTGGAATGAACCGTTTATAAGTGACCATCCAATACGCTTGTAAATTTCGGGGCAAATTCTATGGAAATACACACACCCTTAACAACCCTACAATAGGACTGTTAAGTGACCCTCTAATTCTATGGAAAATGACTTTCCTTGGATACGAAGATCATACAGAGATTATGTAGTATCCAAGGGAAGTCTAAATTTCCATAGAATTGGATGGTCACTTAACAGTCCTATTATTGGTATGGGGAGTTTCTAACGGCGTTTTAAACAAAGTCTATGGGAGTTTGCAAGCGTATTCTATGAACATTTAATACGCCCTTACAGAAATATTAAATTTCCATACAATTGGAGGGTCACTTTAACCGGTCAATTGGAATGTTTTGGCTAATGATAACTATCATATGATCGCGGTCCTGTCTTTTTGATCTGGCATATCTTTGCAATCATCTAAAACCTGTACTTCAAATATGATATTGTTGAAATATCTTTATCTTAATGGAAACTGTGGTAGTGTTACAATGTAACTTTCTGACTTTTAGATAATACTGCATGTGATAAAACAAATTATTGCTATGCCTCTTGAAATGAGCTTTTATGGGAGAGTGAGTTAAGTTAATTATCGGAACCTTTTTCGAATTGACCACGTTAAAGCGTTTAATTTGTTTTTCCGCACTAAACAAAAATTAAAATTTTCGACCTTGGCTTGTAAACAATTCACATATTATGATGATTTCGTTTTTCTTAATTGCACAACTTTTTTGATACGAATAATAATTTAATTAAAAGGGTGACAACAAAATTATTGTGGACACTAAACATTGAGACAAAACACTGACAAAAGATAAATTGACTTAATTTTTTAAATTAAATTATTATGCGCGAAGTAAAAAATTGTGCAATTAAAAAAATGAAATCATATCTGAATTATTTACAACGAAATAATTCCTATTACTGGCAATTTAAAAAAAAACTTTTAAAAATAATATAGCACTCCCATAGTTTAGAGATTGGATGCAACGTACGACCAATCCAACCTAAATCTACACATTTCAAAGTATGTAACTGCGGAGCTCATAGAGATGTAATGATTAGGTGATCTATAGATTGCTGATCCGATTCCCATTGAGGGGACAAATAGAAAAATGGCACCTGCAGACAGGCGAGCTTAATCGCGAGTAGAAGTCAGCCATTAGTTCTTAGCGAATCACAGTTGAGTATTGATCGTTGATGATTTGCCTGCAGAATTTCAATTTCAATTTGTCTCCACAATCTCATTTAAACTGCCACTCTATATTCCCTCGTATAATAACTGGACTACATCTCTATGGCGGAGCTCATAGATATACAGTTTACCTAGATTGACCTCTGATTACAGCGGTTCGTTCGACAATTTAATTAAAGAGTGGAGCGAGCATTGACATTCCCCTCGCATAATGCAGCGATTTTTCAGATTACCTCTCTATACCCCCTATAAGATCTCTATGGCGGAGCTACATCTAAAGAATTGTCCATAGATTATTCACGAGAGAACTCATCCCGAAATGGCTGACTACAGATTCGCATACTATAATAAAGTTCCCCCAGTTCAATATAGGCAAGCATATTCTACTCTCCTGACTTCCAAGCAGAGCATTGAACGCGCGTCAAAAGGTTCAGAGCGTGATTACGCAATCGAGCAATAAACTGAAACTTGCCATTCTTGAAACTTTCTATATTAAACACTTTCAACCTGTAATCTTTGTATCCATACAGAATTTGACTATATACACACGCACTCTGCCTCTCTAATTGTTATTTGTGCATTTCATTAACGCATTTGGTACTGTCGAGCATGATTTCAACTCAATTGTTAGAACTCATCACTGTTGCTCTATTTGATTAATTTTATCGATCTTAACCCGCCTGCTCAGCTAATCGCTATACATATATATTTAACTGTAATTCATTCTTATTTTACTTTCCCTCTATAGCACTCAGACAAGAAGGTACAGGAATTTCATTCAATGTTATTTTAAAAATTCTACCGAAGACAAATTTTTTAATAAAATAACTTCACTTTCCAAATTTATTGCCTTTCATATTTAGCGATCATTTAAACAATCGCATTTTATGAGAGATTATCTATTATTCTATATGATATGTGAATGATATCCCTCTAATGAATGAAAGTTTTTCCACTTCCATGTGGAAACATTTTCCTTGCTAAACAAAACTGTTTTGTATTTAAATGACAGGTTTTCCTGATACTCAATAATTCAAATTGTGTCAAATCCTCTCAATAGATAGGCATTTCATTCTTCCATTGCAAATTGTGACGTGCTAATGGTAAAAAGCGATAAATTTTAGAGTGACTTCATATTACAAAACGTTAAACCAAAAATTTAGACATTTATTTTAATAATTGTAAAAAGAAATAGGATAGATATTTTTATGTCAACAGAAATGAAAAATTAAGATGATTTTGTTAGATAACTGACGAATAAACCGAATCCTCAAATACGAGTTACGTAATCCAACATTTTTATCTACAACAATTAATTTATTATATTGATAAAATAACAATATAGAACTTAGAACTTCATTCATAGAACAATTCGTATAATTATTGCGTTGTTAATTATTCTTACCATTTGGTGTCATGCCATTTCCATCCGTTGAAATTAAACTATTAGGTCTGCTAATTTGAGTAAGCAGTCTTTGTTGCTCGTGTACAATCTGGTTGTTTAGTTGAAAGGCTAATGGAACTGGAATATGGGGCATGTGAAACCTGAGGCCGGGGGTATTGGGAGTTGGAGGTGCTTTATTAGGAAAGTTTGACGGTAAAGTGAAGCCAGACATGCTGTGTTGAGGAGGCAGGAGATTGTAGAGTCGAGAGTTCATAAGGGCATTCATCTGATAGTTTGCGGGCAGCGCTGGATTCAGTGGAAGATGCCGATCTGTAGTTGGCAGCCACAGTGGATCCGATACACCGCCTGGAAAGGAAACATGAAATGACCATATGAACAGATGAAGTAAGTAAAAAGAAGATAGGTCAGGGCCGTAGCTAGCGGGGGGGGGCAGTTGCCCCCCCCCTGTGAATACAGCGCCGTGTAAAAATAGCTAGCTACGGCCTTGTAGGTAAATGTTATCCAATTGATAAGGTCTAAGTAAAATATCAAAATGTGATGCGTGTGTAAATTATGGGTATAGTTAACAAATTTGGCTGACAGCTGTAATATTGATATTCAAGTGTCCTATAGGACACTTAAATACATCTATAGATGGGGCGGCCTAACCATACAGAGATATAAATAGATATTTATGTATAATGCTGTTATGTATGTATATGTATAGATACATAGATACATGATTATTACTCTTTCATGTTTTTACCCGACTCTTGCAGTTTTTTCTTTGGCCCTTTAATTCTTTATGTTAATGGTTTTTTTTGCTCTACCATGTCTTTTAAACCACTGGCCAGATTCCCAATGTTGTCAGTATCATTTTATTAAACAAATATACGCTTTATTATTATTATTATTATAGATATAATACAGTGTGTCAATGACACCACCAGTGTATATTATATCAGTAATTTCTATATCATGCCAACGCTTTAATCGAAATTGTAAAAATTTTCTCTATATAATACTTAATGAACAAAATGTAGGTACGCGTGCTCTACACCTAATGATAAAATACCAACTATGTACATTATACCAATGCTGATGCGATGCTAATATAAAATGCTTAGTTTCAATACAAATTCAATTTCTTTTAAAATAAATGGTGCGCAACCAATACTTATTCAGGTTAAGGTCTTCTTCATTGATCAAGAAGACTCTTGCCCTTTGTTGAAGAAGATTATAATGTCGACCGTCTATATGCTGACAGCAGATTTTAGATCGCTTCAGAGAGTTCAAGAAACCAAAATACCATAATGCTGGTTGTGCCGCCCGGTACATAATTATACTACCGTTTATACGCATATCCTGAATATAAACGTGTGTAGCAAATAACAAATGCATCAAATTTATATTGAGGATATGGTGAGCAGATCAAGTGTTGAAAACTTTTAAATCACAACAACAACACCCAACCAACCATAGCTATCAATAACCAAAATGTCAACAATACACTCTCTCTATTACTAACTAACTTTACTATAACTATATAATGTGTAGGTATGTATAATTCAATGCGATGTGAGCACTTGGTTGAAAACTAGAGTGTGCAACACAGTGATTACACATATATATATAGAAGAAACTATGTATACCTGTTGATGAAGCCGTTACGCCTGACTGAACTCGCAGTAGAAGCTGTTGTTGCTGTTGTTGGCTCTGTTGCAAGTTAGCTATGATGTTTCCAATATCCACTGCACCACCGAAATTCAAAAATTGTGACGATAGAGCGCTATTACCAGTCTTAACGTTACTACTAGGTATTGTTGGTGAGCTGTCATGCGAGTCCATTATCTGTTCCTGATTACTGCGTTTATGAGGTTTTGGCTCCTCCGGTGAGTTCTCTTCCGCTGCAATTAAAAGCGATTAGAATATTTAACTGAATAATTGTATATAACGACATACACATATCGGCAGACATCTTTTTAATTCATAATTTTCTATATCAATTTAGTTAGAATCTATTTAAACAGGAATTTTTCTTAATGTTCAATTTTTACAATTTTATAAATTTTAGTTTGCCAAGACAAATCATTCTATATTTTCTATTTTATTTGTTTATTTCATTTTTTTAGTTTAACAAATAAATTTTTATTGTTTTAATGCATCAATTTTATTCAATCTATAAGTTTCAGTTTCGTCATCTACATTTCAATCCATTGTTTTCAATTCCTTTCATCGTCGTATAAACACAAACCTTTTCAAAAGTTATGTCATTATTCAATATATAAATATTGTCATAATTCCCAAAAGCAATTAAGTAAAAGTGGAAATTCTTACTAAAATATTTATTTTTCCACTTTTTCTTCGGTGATGTAGTGAGGTCTAAAGGCTCATCACTCCTGTTCTCTTCTATCACACAATATTCGCAAGTTGATGCATCACTAATTGGGGATAAAGGGGGCCGATATTCCGTCATGTTTTTGTATTCTTAGGCTCAAAAGCTTTGATCTAAAGAATATAGAAGAACAAATAAATTTATGTATATGAAGAAGTAGGTATGCGTTAATTTAAACTTATCATTCTGGGTGCTGTTATACTACATAGCTATAAATAATATTTTATAAATTTAAACAACAAAATAATGATATTAATCTTTTAGCATTATCATAAGATGAGACTTTATACAATGTCTCGAATTTTCAATAATTAAGAATATTACATCTTATAGTTATAGAACAATGCACATCGAACTCTATCTATTGTGACACCTGATTGGTTGAAATGAAGCCATTCTAAAAATAGATATAAATATGAGTGAGCGAATCGATTTATTTGAAAAATCATCCTTACGCTAATAGTGATGATATTCATAAATATCTATAGAATTGACTAAAAGATAGCGATTCTGAGAGCCAATCCAATGTCACACCTATTAGAAATACAGAGATTGAAATATCTATTGTAGGAAAGTTTCTATGATGATAAATTCTAATTTCTATTGAATGATGAAAATAAATATACATAGATATATGTAGGTATATTGATATCTATAAATATTCAACTCTCTGTTACTTTTGAAATAATCATTTTAGAGGTAAAATTTACACGAACAAATAATTTTCTTTAACAATTGTGAGCCTTAAAATGTTTCTCTAAATACCTTTTTGAAAAGATACAAATTCATTAAATTTCTTACCGCATATATACACATTAATGCTGTAAACTATATTGGACTCTTACTTTATTTAAACCAGTTTCCACTTGTCCAGAAGATAAGGAAGGAGAAATGTCTCGATCAGTCACACCGGAACACTGCGATGACTGTCGTTGTGGCGGCGGAATTAAAACTATGGTCGTATTGTGTGGTGACAAATTTAAATGTTATAGTTATCTCTAGTGGAGTTGAACTATATTGTGCGTTGATTTGACAAGTGAGCGCTCTCTGTCAATGCACCACAACAGCTGGTGGAGAAGATGCGTATGAAGAGCACAATCTTGTTGAATCGCAGGACGGCCTGCCTGGTAGCAGGTAGTTTGCGACGACCTGTGCTGCCTGCCACTCTATCCGTGTCAACAATAAAAAGTGTTTGCGCTACATCCGTTGTTGCTCTCTTATGTACATCTACTGTACATTGGTACTACACACACATATGCAATATGCATAATATAGTGATTGTAAGATCATCGTCTGAAACCATCTCAATGAATGGTTTGCTATTCTGAGTCTACATATATAGTGTCTATCTAAAACCATAGAGTTTAAAAAAAAATATCTGCATAGGATATACAATGAAATGAAGTTTTTAATTGTCAGATATGGTTGATATTGTAAATTTGCCATAACAAAAACACCTTTCATGATTACTTTCTGAATAATTAATTGAAAATTGTTTTAGAAAATTTTGTCCTGACATACCTCCTCTAATATATGTAAAGTAAATAATAAATTTGCCGAAACATTCAGTTAACAAAAACACATTATGCATCTCTTGTGATATTTTTGAATAAATAGGTATGTATTATGAATTTTGTGTCACTCTTTTTACATTTAAATGTACAACATCTGTATCTATCTGGACTTCTTTCTTACTATAATATATCTGTATCTCTCTGGACATCTTTCTTACTATAATATATCTGTATCTCTCT
>JAYMFX010150766.1:0-11026 GCA_036784945.1 Monocelis spectator | reverse complement strand
TTGAGATATTCGATATATCCGGTGTGTTCTATATTGAGATATTCGATATATCCGGTGTGTTCTATATTGAGATATTCGATATATCCGGTGTGTTCTATATTGAGATATTCCTTATATCCGGTGTATTCAACTCTGGATTTCAACTAAAGAAATTATTTTCATCTTTCTAATTAACAGTCCGTCCATAAATTCTGTCAAAGTATTCAAAGCACTCGATGAGTCCCAACAACCGGTTCCCAACAATGATGGTAAGAATGTGCAAGGCACCTCTCGTCGCTCTCCCGATATCATTCGCATTCCAATCAACCTCTGGTTAATCATAGCGGTGTCCAGTTGCGGTGCCCTGGTACTGCTAGCTCTCACGTGTGTTATCTACAGATGCAGAAGGAAGAGTGAGGGCTCCTATGATGTGGAAGAAAGTCACAATTTCAATGAGCCTCTAACTCTGAACTATGTGGAGCCGTCGCTCATTCAAGCGAATGCATACACAAATGGAACTTTAAAATCATTCAGCGGTGGTGATGCACCCAAACCGCTGACTAAGTCCTCCCGACGTAAACAGAAAAAGAGTGCTACTGTGGTTGACAAAAAGAAAGACACCCGAGAATGGTACGTGTGATATGTATGGACTCCGATCATTAATCAGATACTTAAAAATAGTTTGGTTTTTATACTTCCTATTATGTGTAAGTATCTGAAGTAGACATATCTAAAAATAAAATCAGATTATGTAAAGTTAATGTTTATTTACATCATAGTATTATTATCATCTCTGTCTATTCTACTCATTTGATTTATATCATTGATAATCTTCTTGCCCTAAATAGCCATAAGATAATTTCTAGTTCATGTGGTATATTATTACATAATGTACCTGATACATGAAGTTATTTGTATTTCGAGTTTAGTCATGACATCACTGCTATATAATAACAACCAATTGAGAGACAGACAGACTTCTAAATTCCATGAGCCAATCAAATTATGGTTAAAGATGTCACTCTAAACTCGTGCATAATAACTTCGTATACTTATCGGAGATTGTAGGAATTTCATTGTAATAATCAATAGATATAAACCAATATGTAAAATAATAGCTATGTGTCATACAGACAAGTTAACCAATCAGATATCTATTAAGTTTGCATAAGTGATCACTTATAAGGCTTGTCTATAGATTTTGAGTGTAAAATCCACATTGATTGATGTTTCTGTCTTTAAAGATAAATTCGCGCTCTGTCTCTCACTCTGTCTCTCTCTCTGTCTCACTCTGTCTCTCTGTTTCTCTGTCTGTCATACTCTCACTGACATACTCTCACTCTGTCTATCTGTCTCTCTGTCTTTCTTACACTCTTGTCTCTCTCTACCTCTATCTCTCTCTGTCTATCAGTCTCCCTCAACTAACAACATTAGTAACTTTAAAAATACAATAAGGTAGTAAATATTTCTATCTCTTGCATGTTATTACGGGGTTATACTGTATTAAGAATATATCCAGACAATGGATTCTGACAGTAATGAGTCTTAATTTGTCTTATACCTACCTATTCTAGATATAAAATATCAGCAACAGAGTTTATGCTATTTGAATGAAGACAATTTAATGTACTACTGTCCTCTTGTGGTGTATTGTGTTGAATAATCAAATTATATCTGTATACAATAAAATATACATACATTCCTTTTATCATAATACAGAGAATTGAATTTTTAAAAGCTAGTTATGTGATCTATATGTGATCTATTATCAAAATGTCAGAAATTTATATTTTAACAAATGTTTGAGAGTAAAATGCGATAATTCAGTGTTTTCCACAATTATTATCACTATGCATATTATTAAGGCGAACAATTTTGTATAATTTTGTTAATAACAGTTGTACCATATCAGTGATTTTTTATGTTTTATATTTAACTTTAATTTTAAGAAGATAATCTTGCACTTCTAATGAATATACGAATAACGAATTGTAGTAACGAATTTCTGTAACTCCGAATTTGGATCTATATAGGTATATAATTTGTACAAACACTAAAATTTGTTTCGTCAGTATTTGAGTATTGTTCATCATAATAATCTGGTTGTGAAGTGGTCTATCGTATTCAAGACGGTGTCATGAATTTGTGATTTTTCTGTAAATAAATAAATTTAAATGATTGTTATTGAAAATCTAGCGTTTTTTGTAGTCCCTGGCGTTTTTGTGTTTCTATCAGACAAAAGCATTTGTAAATTAGACAAATTTTCTGTAGAATATCCTAATCATTCTTATTATCAATTAATTATAATGCTGTAAAAGGCCTCTATCTCCTTTATAAATTAAAAATTGTTTCAACGCGAGTAAAGTAGATGGAAACAATTTAATTATTTTAACGCCAAATAAACAATTGAAAAATTATAAATCGAATATTTCTTTTAATAGTGTTTAAATAAAATTAATTTATAGCAGTAAATAGATCCGAGAATACCCGAATTTTATGCTTCGCTTAATGAATTTCTCTAGACGATCTCGGTCTTCGGAGTTATAGCGAAACCCCACCATGCTGGACTGGAGTATGTTATTCGACTGATTACTAGAGCGTTAAAGACCAGATGAAGATCTTTGTTAAGATCTTTGACCTCTGCTTTTGAGAAGTTTCATTGCGTAGATGGTAGATGTTGATTTTCAGAGTTGGCTTTTGATGTGCTGTGTCACTTTAAGTTTATCTGAAAACGTGACACCCAGGATATTCAAGTTGGTGACTCTGGTTATGTTGTAAGGAGGAGGTGGTAAGTCTTCTTTATGTCTGGGCTTAGTGAAGACAATTTCTTTTGACTTATTTTCATTAAACTTGAAGTTATTCGTTTCGGCCCAGATTCTAATATTATTGTATGTATATTTGCAGGTGGAATTATGACATGTGTCGTCAGCGTATTTTATTATTTGATTGCCCGCGATATGGAAGCTTTAAGATCCGAGGCGACGACCGAGAAAGCTGCTGGACCGAAGGCTGAACCCTGTATTACTCCGGCGTTTGTTATTAATGTGACCCGAGAGAGAACCTTCTGGTATTGTAAAACAATCTAGTCAGGCAATCTAGTATCTAGTTATAAATTTCGTCAGATAGATTATATAAGATGGCTAAGCTTGGTAAAAAGCCTAATGTGCCTTAACGCGTATCGAAAGCGTTCGAGAAGTCTATAGGGTTATATAACTTGAGTGTATTTATTTTAAAAGATTCATCACGAAATGAAAATGAAACGATCAAATCGATATAGATTAAACATTTAAGCGTATCAACGACAAAATAAGTTAAGACAAGGCGCTCAATGTGAAAACATAATAACAGCCTATATTTTTATCAGTTGTTTTTCTCATCCCACTTTTTAGTGAATTTTTCTTATGTTTATAAATGTTTTATATTTCACACTAAATTCTCCTTAGGTATTTTACAAATAAACGCTTTTTTATTATTATAATAAAAGAATTGGAAGATAATAATATAGAGTCAATGAAAGTCGTTTGAACAGCATAAAATAAATTATATTTCGCAAAATTGTCGTTGGCCGAGAGGTCGAATCCCGAATAAGTACTCTCGGGAAGGAAATATTGTATAGCCTTGTATAGAGATTACACTATCTTAACTTTAAGTCTCTCTAGCAGTGTGAAGTGGTTAATTCAACCCTACTGTTATAGTTGTATGATACTGCTTCAAGCTAAAAATCTTAAAAATATGAAAGGCAGTGGCACATATGAAAGCATTGGATGATCATAACATGGAAATAGAAACCCTAAGAGGTATATTATGTTTCGATAAAGCATAAGTTTTATGTAAATTATGTTGGCAGAGGAAACTGATAAAAGGAAAAGGTTTTGTATGAAGGTTTGTTAAAATACATAACTCATAATCTTTTCAAACAAACTTTATTAATTTTGTAACAATCAGAGATAAATAAACAATAAAACAAGTTAACCACTCTGTTAACAAGTTATAGCAAAGGTTTGCACAAAAGCTTGTGTATATTTTTTGTATTGTTTTAATATTTCTCTTTTAATTTACATTATTTAAATTGTTTTGGCGAGTGAACGGTATAAGTTCTTTAAATATTTGTTGTAAAAATAAAATATCAATCATACCATAATGACAACCTCTATTCTTGCGCAAGATTATTCTATTATTACACCCGGTGCTAGTGGAGTATATATATATATATAATATCTAATTTCTATGTATAACAGAATCGAAATAAACCTATACGTGCATGAACTCCACTAGCACCTTACACCCTTCACTGTACTAAACACTAAGCAATTAGTCAGTTATAGTTGTAGTAACACCCAAATCAGTTTTGACTGTGCATTTTTTTATATGCATCTGCTATACTGCACTGCAGTATAACATTATTAACTTTCAATTGTTTACTTGAACAGTAACAGTATACCATTTGATGTGCTTCAGAATTATTTGGTATAACAGTTTGTTCCTTATATTCAGGCATCCTAAATTTCATGAAACTTCAGGAATTCTATTCTAGTTTGTTCCCTATACAGTATAACTATCTATATGTTGTCACCAACCAAATATTGACATATTTGATCTGACTATGTCAGTGTTTGGTCACTAACATATATATGTAAATATCACAATGCCTCATGGATTATCACCCTGAAATTTCGAGTCATTATGTTATATCAAAAGAATTTTATCTGGTTTATTTTTTGGATAATATAAAGCTAATCATAGTGGTTGTCTTATTTTGGAAATTTTAATAAAAGAACAAAATTCCCCTTAAATTTCAACAAACTTTTATATTATAATATAGAAATTGGCAACTATGTAACAATAGCTAATAATATCAAAGATTCTAATAATATGGTCTAGAGTTGGTATGGTAGGATTGTATTGATTGATAAAATAATTCATTGTATTGATAGGATTTTTAAATAACTTGTAAGATTCAAATATTAAGAAATCAATTACCTCCCCTTGTAAAGATACCTATTGTTTTATAACATTTATATTTACAGAGCTATCTAGAGCAGGTTTTTAATTACATAAGTATCATGAAATTAAAATGTTCAACTACTAAATGCCCTGACTAAAAATTTGTTTTGACATTTACTATTAATATTAGATATTTCTTAAAAGTAAAAATCATTTAACAAAATTTAGTAATGTTGTCTCTTAATTTAATATTTCTTTGTTATATTTCAGAATTGACCAACATAATGATTCATTGTGGGCTTATTAAGAAATTTCCACAATGTATTCAATTAATATCTGTAAAAATGTATTCGAAATCTTTTGATATATCAAGAAGCTTTCTGTCTAGTATATCAAGTATGCCATTGTTTCCTGAAGATATGTCTCAAGCTTTACCCAAGAAATTACGGTAAATATTAATTTGAATTATTGTTTCTTAGACTTCATCTGGTTTAGGAATAATCACCTATTTATTTGTAATACAATGTTTTATATTCTTATTTAGAATACACCCTGTTAGTGTTGGTACAGTAACCAGTAGAACAGCATCAAGAGAAAGTCTTCTTGCTTTATCAAAGTGGCATGAGCGAAAAAGATTAGAATTTGGAACTGCAGGTTATGAAAGCTATATTAAAAGTAAATATATGGTATATATTTCTATATATATAGAAATTATATACAATTCTTTTAAAACTATTACATATTATTTCATACTCCACCAAAATTTATCAAACAGCTTCTACAAGCATATAAAGTACTTACATATATTTTAAACAATTTTGAAATATAAATTGATTCATTGTTAATAAAGATTTTTATCTACATATGTATTACCAAAACTTTATTTATGATTATATTTGCTCATATTTAGGTGTCAGTTTTGTCAGCAATGATGTTCGAACAAAGATTTCACAATATCTATTCAAACCAGAGAGAGAAAAATTGCCCCATGGGAAATCTGATTCCCAGAAATTTATTGACAGTGCAACTCCAATTCTTAAGCAAATAACAGAAGCTGAATGTATACAAAAACAATTTCAACATCCATTACTGGCTTATCGTGGTAAAATTGATGCAATCGTAATGATTGAGTAAGTACTCTGAGCTATAATCTACATATTATGCCTAAAGCATAAATGACTCACTGTAAAGGGAATAGAGAGAATTTGATGTAGGAGCTTCCTGATCAAATCACATTCATCCAGCCTTAATGTTGTATAAGTTCAATTATTGAACTTATCGAATTATAGAGACCCTTACTGTATTTGACTCCTTAAAGCTTCATTCCTCTAAATAATTTTTTGATTGATTGATTGATTTTCAATTTGTTCTGTTTGTATTTCAGTAAAATGTATTGGTTAATTTCGTGGAAAACAGTCCAGGAAAATCGTCGTGTGACTTCTCTACAAGATACCTATGACGCCTCACTACATCTGGCTGCTAATATTGCTGCATATAATTGTAATGTCCGACCTGCTAAACGAGTAAATAAACTCTATAATCTCTTTATAAACTATTTGCTAAAAAACTTTGAAAAGTGTTATTATACACTATTATTAGTAACACTATACACTATAATAACACTTAATAACAGTAATCTTTATACAGCGCTATGCAATATTTCATTCCCGAGAGTACTTAGCCGGGATTCGAACACTCGACCCCTGGATTGGTGGTCAATCGTTCTAACTATTCGGTCAGCGCTCTCTACAAAAGAATGACAATTTGTAGGCTTTCTTATACTGCATGCTGAATCACAAAATTCATATTTCAAAAGTTCTCTAAATAGATTCTTTTGAGAGAATGATTCATTCACAAAAGAATTCTCCAATATTTCGGACACATCAGCATAAAATATGAAAACATTAATGGAAAGAGTCCAAGAAGACGATAGAAAATCTGAGAAAAGTGACCTAGGTCATGGCTATCCTGGATGTCACCGAACCAATTGTTCAGTTTAATTGTTTAGAGCTACCATTTGGTACATTGTGTGAAATTGCATTTTCTCTTAATGATTTAATTGTGTATTTTGTTTTTTATCTTAAACAAATTGCAGGTTGATCGTGGTCTATTGTTATACTTATATCCCACTGGTGAACCGGCGGATGCCATCCCTCTTAGTGGAGATAGTCTCAAATCCAGTTGGGATTCTTGGTTGAAGAGACTAGCCGAATTTTATGAAGGTATTTATGAAGAAAATGTTGTGATTGAGAGTAAACTTAAGGAGGCCTACACAATTCTCGGACAAAATCGGGGTAAATTTAACAATCGGTTGAAAACTTAAAATAAACGTTTTGGTAATTGCTTAGACAGTAGCCTAGTCAACTCTTCTCAATTTTAACTGACAATTGGTAGGTTGACTATGCCATCTATATTTCTATAGAATCAGTTAAAAAGTATAAATATTTAAACAGTACGTTACGTATAGTTCAACTCTCTGATTACCTGTCACAGATTAGAAGCGGTCATATTGGCTTGATATTGAATCTATGACATTGTCAATGTTTTTAATGAGCTCTACTGATCTCAGTGTAGTGTAGTTGTCATGACTGTCATATACTATAGGAATTGAATACTTTTTGTGAAGATAACGAATACATATACTATAATTAGAATTTTTTTTACATTTTAGCTGTTCAATAAACGGTGTTTATAGGTATTACATAATTATATTGGGCGTACTTTGTTTATAAGATTTCACTATTGAATTTTATGATGTATCAATATTTGTTAATAAATTAATTTATAACTATAAGTTGTGCTTAATTCAGATATAGTCTAGCGTAGACTATCTTTTATTTTCGTGCATATATACGGAGTTAGGTTTCTTATTATTATTTCAACAATGTTCAATAGCATATGCATTGTTTCAAAGTTCTTCATTGGCTATATCTAATAAAAACTGCAGAGCATGCAAGAGTAAAAGACGTCGCCATGATGAATTATCGGCGACAAATAGCGACGTTTGGAATATATATCTGCTGGTCCTATATTAAGCGACACGACAATAAAAAAAATGCAGACGGATATAGACACTAAAATAGTATACCTACAATATGTACCACTAACAACTTAAATTTGTATTCCACCGATATGGCCGTTGCCACGATGAAGCATGGTTGGTTATATGGGAACATAGATAGTGGAATTATAAACAGAATTTTTATTTTAAATACAATTTTTCAGTTCACCCGCCAAAATTAACACCTTTTCAATAGGTATGTGTTATAGCTTAAAACACCAGAAAATTATAGAGGTAAGCTTAACTGCAGTACCTACATCGATGTAGAATTCTCTATCTAACATAATGTGTAAATAATTGTATATATATATTGCTTCATTTGTAATAAAATAATAATTTTACTGATTTTTATCGCATAACCAAGAAAACAATTGTGTTAATATATATGTTCATGTCTTTCTTATGTTGTGTAGAACATGCAAGATAAACTTTATTTATCTAATTTATAGACATTATGATATGTGAATTGGATAAAAGAGCTAAATACCTAATTTATGAGGAATCATGCTGAGATTTAAGAAAATGAAATTGCAGGCATATTCATAGATTTTAAACTTAACCCTGTGAGACTGGTGTAGTTCAATTTGAAATTTTGATAAATCAATCCTTAACATGTTCCAATTAAATAATAATTCGTATATAAAGCGGGGATTACACGACACAATTTTTCCTGCAATAATCTATTCAATTTCATTTTAAGGATTTGTCCGATAAAGTTATCGGGCAATACTAATCGCTGTTTAAATATTACTTAATAATAAACAACTATTATAAAGCGGTGAAGTTATAATTAGTTTCGTATTTAAAGGAAAGACATCGCTGTGAGTATTTTCAAGTATATTGATAGTTAGGTATATGTATTATATCATAAACTATAATTTGTGAGGTATATTATTAAATTTTATTATAGCTATATAAATTAGGATTTTGAGTTAACTTTCTTATAAATTCATACTCAGTCTGACTTCTGAGTAGGTGGGACTGGGTAAAAATAAAGTATTTTTTCATTTTGTAACTGAATATAAATATATTAAATCTAGTTGAAATGATAAAACTAGTGAATACTAAATTATACAGGAGCCACAAAACATTGTTACAATTGTGTCATTATGATTTTTCATTTATTTTACTTTTCATATTGACTATTGTACCTCTTTTTGCCACCAGATCATGTCTTAGACATTAATAGTAAATTTTATTGAACCAATTACATGCAGGAGACAAACCTCACTTCACATAATACTAAAATTATGTGACATATCTTCCTCTAATGGTCAATGGATGACATAGTAGCCAAAAGAGTGATTTTTTACTGAATTACTTAACAGCAGCCAGGAGCAAAAACATGACTGATTGTATGCAGGAACTAAACTTATTATACTCTATGCACACCTCTTCAAATTCAACTAAAACTTAATGATTTTTGAAAACTTAATATATATCTTATAACTATATTGTGGGTAGGATAATAAGTAAATCATCAACCAATAAATAAGACTAAAATGTATAGCCGTAGGTATATATATAAATTCAAAAATTGGTTATACAACGCCAAACTATAGTAATGTATTAGTTCAATGTATCACATAAACATTGGGCTTGTTGTGTAAGCTGCCAGAAATGATTTTATAATAAAACTATTGATAAAAACACATGTTATATATTTTTGTAGTAATTATGTTACTTAACTATTAGTAAATGTTTATTAGCATTTCTATTTGAAGCAATAAAATTTTTTAATTATATATAATGCTTTAAGCCTTCTTTTAATGTACTGTAGGTATGACATGTTATCATTTGAACATAGGTAGTCATAAATAACAATGTTTAAATTAAAGAAAATGATTCTATTTCTAGGTATACCTTCTTAGATTATGCAGCACAGATATACCTTACCTACTACCTATAACTGTTTGTTTAGGAAATTTGTGCTTAAACCAATGTTTTACTTTTTTATTGTAAGTTTTATAGCCAGGATAGGTAGGTATGTTTTTATGTATTAATCCCCCCCCCATTTTTCAGAGCTGATATTTCTACCTATAATTTTTGCAATATTTGTAAAAATATTACAAAAATATCTACAGCTCTTCCAGAACCTTAAGCCATGATTTCAGTTATCCTTTAAGACTTGAATTTTTCCAAGTAGAATATATTCATTTAAATCAGGTTTTAAGACTAAAACTTAAACATTGTCAGGTTTTGAACGTAAAGTTTGGGTTTTAGGACTAAAGCTAAAACTTCGCTTAGTTTTAAAACCTTACTGAACAGTCACACATTGTAGTATTAAGAGTGCACTAAAAGTTTTTGTAATTGGGGTTAATCCGTGATCATTAGATAGCTATCATTTTACATAGTTAAAATGCTTTATAGTAAAACTAAGGCCATGTACTCATGTTATTATACATTGTATCTGTATGAAAAAATATTTTGAAGCTATTTACCCAGTTAGAATCTTAATTTACCATAACATAACACTGAAAATGGACACCATGCAATGAATTCATAGAGAGACAGAGGCGATTATGACTTATATCAAATAGTTTGCTGTAAAGTTGATTATGTAGAGATCATAAAAGATGATTGCACAATGTGTTAGATTGTGCTATGAAAAATGGCAATTCCATTTAGTTTTATAGCTCTCATTGTGAAGAGGTAACTAAATCTGATTGCGGTATATGTATTAGATCAGTGTGGGGAGACTATTCCATTGTGAAGAGATAGTTAAATCTGATTGTGCAATGTGTGTTGGATTGAGAGTAGTCCTCTTAGTGAGAAAAGATGCTTTAATTTGATAGCGTATTATGCAATTTAGTTAGATTTTAAATTCTATGAAAAGTAGGGCTATTTCAAATAGAGTATTGTATATAGCTCTCTATTATGAAGAGATAGTAGATAAGTATGAATCACAAGCCTAATACTAAGCTCGTGTTGTGTATGTTCTGCAAAATATCCTATAAGCTTAGTCCTGATTAAGAGATAAATACGGAATTTGGTTATATTTTTGATAAAATTGTATGTGCTACAGCTGTGATTTTTAAATCT
>JAYMFX010150544.1:0-10022 GCA_036784945.1 Monocelis spectator | reverse complement strand
AGAGAGAGAGAGAGAAGTGGATCATCATATAGTCAATATGAAAGCTAAGATAATTAGGACTTTGACACTACTCCACGCCTCTATATTCAGACAGCAACAAATAAATACATTGTGAGCATTTGTAAAGAAAGAACTTGACGAATTATACATTCGATATTTATGTTTATGATTAGTCTTACTTTAAAAGGATGCGAAATTCCTAAAGTAATTTAATATGGAAGTTTATCTACCAATACATTTTAAGAGACATCTATCAATGAATCTGCCCTCAACCCTGCTATAGTCATTCAAATCATTTAAATATCATTGGGGAGCAGTGAATTGGAATCCAACATCTTCTTCCGTCCTAAACACGATTCTTAGCTGTTTATCTCCCTATGATCGACTGTTTCCTCTACATTCTTCCCACTCTCAAATGTTCTCTTCTCACATTTTTTTCCGGCTCAATTTGACTGTCCATGAGTTGAGTTTGTAATGAAGTTACTAAACAATAATAGGACATCATGAAGGCCATGCTACAGCTTGTTGGATTATGGAAGACTCAATGCTGCTGTATCTCTCCATACAGCATTTATAGAAATTTATCTATGTATTTACTTAAATGCACATTCAGAATATTCCATTTTGCACCTAATAATGTATTGGATATTGTATACTTCTATGTTTTACTTCATTACAACAAAGTTTTCATGCTGTCGAACTTGAGGCTAAATGAATAAATAAAATGAAATACCTCGATTACTAATCTATAATGTCATACTTCTACTTAATATAAAATCTGATTGATATTAAAAAACCCACTGCTTACACACTAAATTTGAAAAATTCCATATCGTTTGAATTGAGTGGTCGGTAGAAGGCTTTTGATATCGGTTGCTTTATGATTCCATTTCCACCACCTGCATAAGCAGAGGCAAATTACAGAAATGTCAATATTTATGTACAATAATCATGTAAATAAGGTTTATTGTTTTTGTCATCCCCCACTATGAGAGACAAAAGATTGCTCAATATAGGGAGGATGTACTGTAGTGTTGAAAACATCTCTGATAATAATTTCACTCAATTGTTCCCTTACTAATGTTTAGCACTAGTCTAATGTGGAATGAATGAATAATAGATTAAGTATATTTTGTTAGCAACAGATGCAGTTATGCTTTTGATTAATCAATGTAGGAAGGAATAAATTAATAATAAGTACAAATATTTCTCTTGACAAGGCAGAATTTATGATTAGATCGAAACTGATTTTTGAGGATTATCAACAAAATTAATTCAAATAAATGAACTATGTTTGCATAGAATTTAAGAATTTTACCTTTTAAAATACCAACTAAAATCTGAGTCATTAAACTTTCCGGATACACATTGAGCGCAAAATCTACACCTTCATGAATTTTGATAGCTCGACGAATTTCTTTGAGGCAAGAAATGATTATAAATGCAGGATGATAGCGTAGTAATTTGTACACAAAATCAAAAGCTGAATAATTCACAAGGTACCTGTTGAGAAAAATTGCATTGTTTAATGAATAAACTTTTGAGATTGATAGTGATACTCATATAAATTATGCCCTTAAGTAAAAATAATTGGTCAAACAAAGACAATGATTCTTATAATTATATCAAAGGATATTTAGTTGTTGCCTTCATAAACATTTATTCATTAAAAAGATCATAAAGGAATTTACCACAGGGTTGATGCTAACAATATCCTTTCTGTTTTTGATAAAATACTGACAATTGGTTTTCCTAAAATGATGTTTGAAATAAAAGAGCCACCAAAGCACATGAACATCGTAGATGCCCAGCTAGAAAATGGTTGATCAAGGTGATAATTCTTCAAACCTAAAATAAATTTAAGATATATCTAAATGACTTTGAAGTTTAATACTTAATATTTGACAGCTGATAAAAAAAATTTGATCTAGGATTAAAAATATGTATTTTTAATTAACATAGGCCAGCCAAGGTGTGTAATAAAGTATTCATAGTCAAACCTGCTAAATCAGAATATTTGCAATCCTTTAGGGCTATTTAGATGCTTAGGTGCCTAATTTTTATCTTGACACTTATATATTAATTATCAAACAAAAGTTTTAAAAAAGTTATGAGCATCAATTATCATTGTAGAAAAAATTTAATATTATTAAGTAATTTTCAATATGGCAACATGGTTGGACATCAAATTATTGGATTATTTAATTTAGTTTTAAATTTAATTAATACTTTAAACTTCAAATAAAAATCAATTAATCATGCACAAAATTCTATCATAACATTGTCTGTGGCCTGTGCTGTGGGTGGGACCACTAAAACTAATCAGTTTTACTACATAATAACTGATAAATAACATATCATTATCCTATGTTTAAAAATGAATCAGTCAGAAACAGGACTTTACCAATTATAATTTTTGAGAAAATGATATAACAAAAACTTTCTTTGATTAAAAAAATATTAATAGGCTTTTTTAGAATGGTTTAATCATTTTTATACTAAATGGATATATTAAAGTCTTACTTTTTAAATTGAATATTTTTAATGCCAATATTATAATGAGATTTTTTCATTAAAATTTAAAAAGTAACATTAAGAAAATAAATACTGACAAAATGAATAGAAATCAAATAAATATTCAAATTGACTACCAAACCGTTGTATATCTTCCTTAACTGAAATTGTCATCAAAATATAATGAGCACAGTCTAAGTAAGGAAACATAAAACTTTCACTATAATTTGATAAGTCCAGTCCAAATATAAAAAAGCAAAGCATTGTCATGATCCATGAGAAAAATTAATTATGAACTTCGCACCAATATAGTTAGTTTATTTATTTGAATAATAAAAACGCACTCGTTTTTAATTGGAATAAAAAGATTCTTCATTACCAATAGTATAGACTTGTTAATGCTTAAAAATTGATTTAAAACGTTTCCAATATTACCAAATATATTTACGAAAGCATGGTTGGAGATAATCATATTATCGATAGGTTGGATTCCTTGACAAATTAGGTTACTTACTCTCAGCTTTTCAAAAGTTAAAGTATAGAGTCTCAACTGCTAAATGGTGAAAAGGAGTCATTTGAAATAAATGATGAAATGAACTTAATTAGTAAAATATAAATAAAATTTCGAAATTATTAGAATTTTAAATATATTTATAAACTTGAAGAAAAGGATGAATGGCAAGTCTGCAAAAAAAGATTTTTCAGTACTTCTGGTGACTAAATTTTGCATATTTGCGTCTTTCAAGGGAAAAGGATTTTCGTTTTACGCGCATTTTGATAATAATAATCATTTTACTATTGTATATCCTATAGGATCTTGAATCTTAAATCTATAGATTCAAGATTATCCGATTCCTTCTTTATAGAAGAACTATGTATAAACATAATTTGAGCTCGTTGACTTGAAGAAGCGCATGAGTTTGTTATTGCAGCTATTATAAAGGATGTATACATATTTCGGACATATGTAATTTCTTATTTACAACTTTTTTATGTTTTAAAATAAATTCAGAAGATTTTTCTACATTTATAGGTACTATGGTCTCTTATTTTAAACAAATTTACGTTTATGTTATTTCCATATGGATTACACAAACTCTTTTACGTTATTTCCATATAGATTCTTACTCTATCATACTTGATAACGATGTTTGACAGTATATTATATTTAAAAGAGTTTGCTTATGGCTGGAAAGATAAGTGTTCATTTTATTCAACCCTTTTCTAAATTTTCTATGAAATAATCAAATGGTATTGTGCTCTTATTGCTCAGATTTCAATCAAATTATAATTAGCTATACAGCTTTGCTTTCAGAACAAATTAGGATACATCGAAGGTGATTTGAAAAATACGTAAATTAATGCTGTCTAGTCCACAATTTTAATATAGTTTTAAAATGTTATACACACAGTTATTTATTCTTTCTAAAATGACGACATTATATGATTTTACTCCATGATTATTATCTATTCGATGATACATATATACGATGAAAGATCCGTATGATTAGTTTAAAATCAACTGAATATTGTTATCTAAAGTGTTCATTTCAAGCTGAATTTGATATAACATAATATGCGAGTTGAATCTAAAAAAAATACTTATCGCTAATAACAATTGTAGCAATTAATGGCAGGACATCATATCGACCAAAGTTCATTCAAATAAGTTACCATAATTATCATTAATAAGACGCACTTGCTATCCGTATCGATTGATTATTAAAACTATTATTGAGCAGTTGCAATGTCTATAGCTAAAATGTTTAGGGGATTAAAGGAGAAAAAGTCGTCTAAAGATGATCAATATCCACCACCAATATCTCCCGATCCTGATACTGAAACTTTCTGTAAGTCTATACATAACATTTATAAATAATAAGCTAATTGACATTTTTATCGAATACAATTACAACATGGCTAAATAATTTCGTAATTTATTTCTGGGCAAATGAATCAGAAATCAAAATTTAGGTACGAATGCAATTTTAGTCAAACTCTTACATAAGAATCAGAAGAATAAGATTGACTGACACAACATGGTTACAATATAATTAAATGATATAATCACAATAATGATTACATTGGAGGATATAAACCAAATACGCTTAATCCTTTTTGTGTCTCTGGGTTGAACACTCTCTTGATTTTTTTCTGGGTTGATTGACAGGGAGTTTTGAATGGCATAGGCAGAAAATTGAGATAATGCATCGGTTGTGATCTTTTATAACTTCTCTATAGATGACGAGCAGACTAGAGTATAGTGTCGTCTGCGACAAGTCTGCAGTATAGATAGTGAAGAGCAGTAGTCCAAGTATTGATCCTTGGGCATTTCTGCGAATCCCAACCAGATTGTGAAGCTTTTCCATGAGCATGATGTGATTGAGACATGACGTGTCAGACAGGTCTAGAGCAGCTAAGGCGACATACTTGCCGCTACAAACTTCTTGAACAATATGGTCTTGAAGTGATAGTAGACAAGTGGTTGTGGAGTGCTCAGGTCGGAAACCATGTTGCTCCTTTGGTAAGATGGTGTAGGCAGTGACATTTTGCTTCATTTGAGTGACTATGATGTTTCTCGAGAGAAGAGCGATAGGCCGGTAGTTTATTGATTTGGATCTTGGGGGTCCTTTGCCTTTGTAAATTGGAGAGATGTTGGCAGTAGACAGGAAAGGTACTACTCTTGATTGCAAGATTACAAGTAATAATAATAATAATAATAAATTTTATTTGGGGAATACATAAAAATAAATTAAATTACAAAGAAGGTTAATCCCCGGGA
The DNA here is from genome assembly GCA_036784945.1 of Monocelis spectator. Classification (NCBI taxonomy): domain Eukaryota; kingdom Metazoa; phylum Platyhelminthes; order Proseriata; family Monocelididae; genus Monocelis; species Monocelis spectator. Next base: position 4,726 of record JAYMFX010150544.1, on the reverse strand, counting down.
GCTTTAACAGCTTTCGCTGATCGCGAAAGCCCCCTAAAAATGATTTAAGATACAGTGAAATAAAAATTTAAATTTACAATAAAAAGTAATATAATGTAAGATTACACATTAATTCAATTATAAAACAAAATAAGTCAGAAACACGAGCTGGGATATTATCTGGACCAGTGTAGAGGTTTTTGAGAGACCTTTTAACATCTGAGACTGTGATCTCTGAGAACTCAAACGAAACGGGAAAGGAATTGGTCAAGTAGCGAGGTGTGGTGGTGTTTTGTTGGAGGTTGAGCTGATCGACTATATTGTCGTAAAATGGTAATTTGCATCATCTGGGTCAATATGCGAGACTTCCGAGGATAGAATTTAGGATTTCCAAGTTCTTTGCGCATAAGTCTTCCTATATGTGCAGTTTTCTAGATGATCACATGGATGTTATTACTCGATTTCTAATGGTTTTGAATTGATCTAGGTGGACAGCCTGATTTGTTAAGGAGTCTGACTGTTTTGTTTCTTTGATTAATATTTCTAAGGTGAGCCATTTGGATGGTTGTAATTTTTGTATTCTGGCGAGAGTTAGGAATGTGAGATAGGATTTTCGACCAGTTTCGGATTTATGAGTGGATGGGGTTTTCCTAGTCAGTGCAGGTAGTTATGTGAATATTAAATAAAATATTCGCAAAGTAGTGTTATAGCAACGAGCTTATTAAAACAAATCATTTTAACAACGTATAGATCCTGATGATAACAGAGCACAATATGTTTCTTTTACAGTTAAAATGAAATAATTCTTTAATGCGACAAATGGCATCGGATTAGTCTCATTTGTTTAATATATTTTACAACTGTCTAACAAAAAAATCATATAAATTGCATTTAACTTTATTAAATTGCCCCTATATTGGTAAATATTCAAAACATATATATATTTGTTTTAATTGTATAATTATTTCGGAAAATTTAACGGCATTATTTTGATTTCAAAGTCATGGGAAATACCAATACCTCTAAAAGTGGTGATATTAATGAAGGTATTTCTTTAAATAGTAATTTATATTCTGTGACTTACAATTATTCATATATTTTATGGATAAATTTCTAAATTTGTCTCATTTAATATTTAACACAGTAACCTTTTTCTAAATAGAAATGTGTTTTACATAATTTATTAAAATATTGATAAATGGGTTTGTGAAGTAATAAATGAAAATTCTCAAGCCTGATTGGTTGTTTCCATAACTTGACAGTAAATCTGACATTCTGATTTATTAATCTCATAGCTTAATGTCTAACCATATTGACATTTGACCTGTCAAGTTACACAAATTTATTTGCATGAAACTTGATGTTTTAATTGATTTTTATGAATACTTCTTAAATTTATTATGGCTTGTCATCTTTAAATATTCCTAAAAATTTCCTATTTTTAATTTTTATCATAGGAAGGATACTTGCTGTGACAACACCTTTTAGTTTATAACCCAATTTTGCTAAAGAATGATATTGTTTCAATTTTCCATTTCCAAATAGTTAATATAATATTTTTAGGACCAGATTCTAAAACAAACTCAGTTTAACTTGTACTTTGAACCAAGCAATTAGTCAATTCGCATCTTGTAGTTTAGTATTCCAGCATATTTTATCTAACATAAAACATTTTTACTTAAGTATTTTAAATTAAATTAAATCCACTAAGGATGAATTTATTTGAAAGTTAACTTTGTTTTTAAACTTTTCTTTGTAATAAATACCATACTGATTTGCCTATATTTTTTAATATTCTTTTAAAAACTTAGCTTATTTTGATAATTCAATAAGTGAAATATATGATAAGCATTTATAAAAGTAGGCAATGATAGTTGATCAAAGTCAACTGACCACAGATTTTCTGCAAATCAAAGTGGAATAAGCTAAGTATTATTCAATTTATAATTAAAAGAATGAGAAAGGTCTTTTAGATATTTTAATAGCTATTTCTGAACAGTATCTTATTTTATTATATAAATTAAATTAAAATTTCAACATTCAAAATGTGATTTTGTATATAAATAAGGAGCTGTAGACTATAATTGCTAGCAAGTTGTTTATATTGAGGTAATTTTGTTACAAATAAAAAAACACCTTTAAGCATTACAAATTTAAGCATATAAAAAATTTATTATAATATTCACCACTAGGTGATATATATACATATGCATTGCTATCTAAACACAGTAACTCAGTTAAAGTATTCTAAAGAAATTTAATATCTGGATCCCATGTATTTTGTATTGGCTGATCTGTAAAAAATCTCCTATTCCTGAACATGTCTTCAAATATCTGTAGGTGTTCACTACAGAAGATCCATTTCTAACAATAAGAGGCAAATATTTGTAATTTGTATGCCGGAAAAGCCTCTGGACAATTTGTGTTTATGTACATTTTTGTGTAAAATACTTGTAATTAATTTGTTATAATGTTAAATAAAAGGACATTATAATTGAACATATAAGACATAGAATCCTAATCAGATTAACTGGGCCACAAGTCAATTTAACATTGACTTCAGAGGGTAAGTTGTTTGTCAACTTAATTTCATGCTCAGATAAGATGAACCGATAGGTTATATATGAGTTGACCAGTTGATTTCATTTGTATTTATAATGAATAAATATAAAAATTTGAATTGTCTAAAAGGTGTTCACAGATTTTCTCAAATAGATCCACGTGAGTCACCAACCATCTTCCACATTGGGAAATGAATTTAAACTTTTATGCCTAGTAGAATTTATTAAAATGGTGTTCAACTATATTTCAATTTTAGTACAAATGCAAGGTAATGTAATTGTGTTTCTATTTTAAGACTTGTGCTTTGGAGCTTTGAATATTTAAGCTAGAATTCCATTCCCTAACCCGACCTACTGTCAGTATCTTCCTATGAATTCCTAATAGTATCTGAACTTAACTTAATTATTTAACTACACTAGTACCTAACTAACTCATAGAGTGCATATATAAATAACACTTTTTATTTTAAGAATTTTAAATGGTTATGCTTGTTACCATCAACATATTGTTTTACAAATAATTGTAATTTAATGGTGGAAAGCAACACCTTTAATAAGATAGTTTATCTATCATATTTGACCATATTTGGCTTGAAATATTTTCACTATCCTAGAATTGAAATCAATGTTAAAAATTAAATTAAATTAAAATTCTCACTGAAGTTTAACGTATGGATTTGAGGATGGAATTAAAAATCAATGTCTTATGAAAATGTCTTTATTCAAGCTGTTTGCTAGTTTTTATTATCACCGAATTAAGGTTGGTGAGAAATTTTTAAAAAGGAAATTCTATTTCCTTGTCGTTGCTGATGTTTTTTTTATTTCAATCAATTTTTACTGAAGATTAAATGGCCGACCACACCTCAGACCATTCAGAAGAAGTCTATATTGATGGTTACCTGCTCCAACAATTCCTGGCTTACCATTGAAATCATAGAATTTCAAATGATTTAAATTTATGAAAATTTAAAAATTCTATTGTCATATTACCGATAATTTGTTGTTTATTGTTTATATCTTTCTTCAGTCTCCAACGACATTCTTTTGTAACAGACTATCAATATACCTACATTATATTGCTACTTAATAATATTCTTAGCTCAATTTCGAATTTAAGTTACCGCTTCTATTATCTTTAAGTAATTGAATGAAATTAGAATTGTTTGTAGCAAGTAGTTGATAGGCTATCAGGAATCTTGGATTTACTGATAGTATATGTATGCGTAGGTATGTATACATTAACAAATCCCCTCTGGATGTGTTTAGGTATATCTACCCTACTTCTCATTATTTGAAAGTAAATCTGATGTTACTTTATTACTTTCTATACTGTTAATATGTCATTCACAGACTAATTCCTTAAGACTGGAATTAATTTAACATTTGCGGATTTCTTCATTAATTAGAAAATATGAAAATTCCTTTTATAACGAAGAGATTGCATTTGACATCTATCTGGGAATAAATCGATTGTAAAGGTATAGGTGGTAGTCAGAATAGAGTTTGCTTGAAAATTTTGACTGGCTTATTGAATATTAATAGGAATATTTCGCTACAGTGAATGCAAATTTTTAAAATAATTTTTCACCCTTTTTTTGTGTTTGTTGAGAAGATATTGATGCGGTCACCTATAATATCTCCTCCACTTTCTATAATGTATATAGTCTGGCTTCTATCTATGCGAATATGTAGTACATTATACCTACTGTAATATACTGTGTCTATGTCTATTGATTAATCGATACCTAATAGATATAGGAAATAGAAATACGAAAAAGGGGAAATTTATCGACATGTTATTCAATATTGAATTGATTTATTTTTAAATTTTAGTTAAAGCATTTTTAGATCAAGCTAAACGCGAGTCTCAAGCGAGATGGGAAAACCCAACTCAAGTGAGACTGATTTATTGTTCATAAATCAATAACACTTTCATATCAATTGCATTCCTATAAATGAATATTGGAGTTCATTGCCTCTCTGACTGTAGATTATGTGAGTGTGTATTAGAGTTAATATACTGCTGCTGGCTAGAATTGAGGTGACGTCAGACAGTTGCAGGCGAAATATATCGACAATGAATTCAATAAGAACGCCTTATTGGTTTAGAAATAGAGAATCTTGAATTCTAAGAGCCAATCAAACCCTCTCTCTGTCTGTGTCTCTCTCTCCTCTCCTGTCTGTCT
>JAYMFX010150433.1:0-10359 GCA_036784945.1 Monocelis spectator | reverse complement strand
TTTTTCTTTATTTTGAGTGATATTCTCTATTTCGAATGATATTCTCTAATTTAAGAGATATTCTCTATTTTGAGAGAGATTCTCTATTATCGAGAGATATTCTCTATTTTTGAGAGATATTCTCTATTTTTGAGTGATATTCTCTATTATCGAGAGATATTCTCTATTATCGAGAGATATTCTCTATTTTTTCTTTATTTTGAGTGATATTCTCTATTTCGAATGATATTCTCTAATTTAAGAGATATTCTCTATTTTGAGAGATAGTCTCTATTTTCTCGAGATATATTCATCGATATTTTAATTCCGTCTCCTCATGACAAACTACATAAAATAATTAACTCAAGAATCCAGACTACTAATACTGTGTGCGCATCCGATTGAGTTCTTCTAATTGCGCGGTGACAACCTTGAACGGTAGTTGGATCGATAGATAATTTAATTGAGTGAGAGTGAGTGAGTATGTGAGAGAGAGAGATGGCAGCTAATTATGAGATGAATGGTGCACCATTTGGTGAATATTGTTTTGATAATATTTCGTTGCTTGCTCACTATAGTTTAAATTAGTGGTGAAAGACGAAGGCGGCTAAGCGTCTCTCTCTCTCTCTCTCTATGCAATAAGTCAAACAAATATGAATTAGAATATATGTAGAACAACAATAATAGTATAACGACCTCTATGTAGGTAGCACGAGTTAATAGCTGCGATATTCAGAATTTTCAGTTTGAACGGATTGAAACTGAGTCATCAAATGATTACTAATTAAGGAATATTTATTCTGAAACTGATCGATCCAAATACGGTAGAACATTCAGAATGAAGAATCAAAGAGGTCAATGCTAAAATACAGCAGAAGCCAAAATTTTTTCAAAACCAGACCGATCACACGCAGGAGCCAAACTTAATCTCTCTATACCTCTCTCCAGATAATACTAAAACTTCATGACCATATCTCAAAGTGGTCGGACATAGTGGCCAAAATATGTCCAAATATAGTGATGTTTTACTAACAGCAGGAGCCAAAATATTTTCAAAACACGACCGATCACACGTAGGAACCAAACGTAAGCTCTCTACACTACTCTCTACTATCCCTCCAAGTTTCATCCTTCTAACTACTAGGGTTCGGACACAATGGCCGAAAAATGTTCAAAACTACTTAATTTTCTCTATTCTACTTTCTGCAGAAGCCAAACTTTGGATCTCTATGTCTCTGCCCATATAATACTAAAATTTCATGGCGATATGTCAAAGTAGGAAGACATAGTATAGCCATCTTAAAATATATTGAAGTTTTCAAACTCGGCGATATTTAGATTACTACAGAAAATCCTAATGACACTATTTTGTACACTCTGTCCTAACCCTAGTAGTTAGAAGCAGGAAACTTGGAGAGATAGTAGAGAGTAGTGTCGAGATATTAAGTTTGGCTCCTGCGTGTGATCGGTCGTGTTTTGAAAATGTTTTGGCTCCTGCTGTAAGTAATATAGTAAAAAATCACTATTTTTGGATATATTTTGGCCACTATCACTTTCAGATATGGTCATGAAGTTTTAGTATTATCTGGAGAGAAGTATAGAGAGCTTAAGTTTGGCTCCTGCGTGTAATCGGTCTTGTTTTGAAAAAATTTTGGCTTCTGCATTGACCTTTAAAATAATATAAAATGAAATGAAATGAATAGATTATTGCTGGCGACACTCACATCTTCATTTGTAGATAACTCTTTGCAGATAAGCATCGCATGAAAGCCAGATAATCCAACCACAGACCATAATGAGAAGAAGGACACCAAAATCTCTATCAAAGTACACACCCAAACGAACGATACAATATGACTGTTAAGGCAAATCTCGTTTCACAGTTTTACAAGAATAGATTGTATTAATTATTTTATTAAATATTTGTTAATCAATGTACACAACAACTATAAAAGGATATCTGACTGGAGATTGTTTGACAGCCTCTATGAAAGTACCTTTTCTCGTTACTAAAATAAAATATTTGGTAAAATATATAAATATACTTTTTGGGTTATTCTTCTTTTAGGGAATGTAAAATGTATAATTTCATTGTGTACTTACATAAGATCAAATTCACCACACAGAATGCGAATATATAAACGCAATAAAAAGAAAGGGACGAAACGAACAAGAAAAAATAACGATAGTTTCGCTTGCCGACACAATTACCAACCCAGGGACAATGATGATCGAACCGCTCTACAAGAATAAGAAATACATCATTTTCAGAGCAGTATATGATCAACTTGTCGTTTATATGTCATGTTTGCATGTTTAATGGATAAAGATAGGTCAAACTTATTAATAAGTTTAATACATAAAAATACTAACTAGGTCAAACCTATAAATAAGTTTAATGGATAAAGATACTAACTAGGTCAAACCTATAAATAAGTTTAATGGATAAAAATACTAACTAGGTCAAACCTATAAATAAGTTTAATGGATAAAGATACTAACTAGGTCAAACTTATTAACAAGTTTAATGGATAAAGATACTAACTAGGTCAAACGTATTAACAAGTTTAATGGATAAAGATACTAACTAGGTCAAACTTATTAACAAGTTTAATGGATAAAGATACTAACTAGGTCAAACGTATTAACAAGTTTAATGGATAAAGATACTAACTAGGTCAAACCTATAAATAAGTTTAATGGATAAAAATACTAACTAGGTCAAACTTATTAATAAGTTTAATGGATAAAGATACTAACTAGGTCAAACTTATTAACAAGTTTAATGGATAAAGATACTAACTACGTCAAACTTATTAATAAGTTTAATGCATAAAAATACTAACTAGGTCAAACTTATTAATAAGTTTAATGCATAAAAATACTAACTAGGTCAAACTTATTGATAACGTTCTGACATAAATCTGTTTGTCTATTTTGAGAACATTTTAAGAGCGTTATTTATAAGTTTTGTCAGAAAAAAGATTATATAAACTCTATAAATACATAAATTAGTAAACCTACCGACGCAATTATCACACTGAGAACAATGGGACGCTCTGGGTGGACGAAATATCTTACAGGTGTAGCAATACTTTAGCTTCACCAGTTGCCCTTTGATATAGACATCGCGAGTGCGGGGAGGGGGCCGGTATGACCCTGGAGTGGGCTCATTCTCATCTAAAACATATCAATCAGAGGAGATAGAAGAACTATGGAGAGTGCTCATAATGGTAATTCATTTTCAGTATTCATGACTCTGCTAATTATGACGTTTTGTGAGATTCATTATCAAATCCTTACCTTCTCCCGCAAATATCTGGTCTACATTGAAAAGTTATTTAACAGTGTATCCTGCTGCCTCTTGTTACCATGGAAATACTAATAGTTGAGTACTAATATGATAACAGTGCTGATAAAATGAATAAAACAACAAAGCACATTATCAAGATTTAACGGACAAGCAGTTACTTAATAGGGAATGTAAAACCTCTACACGAAATTCAGAGACTGCATTCTTAGTCGACAGATGAAAATAATGAGTCAATCAATCATAAAGAGAACAAGGAGATTACATAAAAATAATAATATCCAAGTGAGTATCAGAAAGTTTTTTTTATGATATTATACAATTTCTTTAGTATTGCAAAAAAGATCGAATTACGTTCATTATAATTAAAAATTCACAAGTTAAAAACATTCCCGATTAGAGAAACTCCATTTTAATAAGATCTCAGAATACATAACTTCTCTCTCTACAGATTTGGATATGATAGACATTATTTCTGGTTTTATTCCGCATCAAATGACTTTAAAATGTCAGTAAAAGATTGTCCTTATCAATTTCACTTTTATATGAAATCAGCTAACGTCATTTTATTTATGTATTTTTTATCTTTCATATAGTCTAGCAGTTTAAAATTCCAATTTAGCTTGTAGTGCTTGCTACTTATTCATAGCGTTACTATTGACAACGAATCTGTGAAATTGTATTGGAGAAGTCAAGTCATACATCGATCACAATACTCTCTCATTTAAAATAGTCAATCAATTAAGAGACCAGAGATTCACCATTCAATTTTAGCGAATCGAGAAGTTTGTCAGTCTACAACAATTTAGCAATCATTTAACCATAATTGCTGCCAAATTGATCATTGATCGATTTTCTTCAATCTGATGCAGCCTGTCTGAAGCTTATTTGTGTATTAATACTCAAAATTAAAGTATTTTCAGAAAAGGTAAACTTAATAAAAGAATTGCAGACAAATCATATTTACTTACTTATTTGCTTCTCAGTCCAAGCGGCTTCATCTTTAGTAGCTCGAGGAATAATTCCTGGATCACTAAATGTGCAGCGTAGCAGTGTACCCATAACAAAGATGAAATTCAATCCACCAAAAACGGGAATGGCAGGACTCAAGTTTTCAGTAAGAAATCGACAATCAAAGGCAAAAAAGAATGCAGAAGTCACAACTATTAAAATTAAAGTTAGAAAGAATACACACAATCCCCGAGAAAGAATACAACGTCCTCTACATAGAATACGATTTTTTCCAGGAAATACTTCCCACTTATATTGAGAAGGAGCAGGCAATTTTGGAGGGACCTGTTTAATATGAACAACTGTGTGTGCCTGGTGCTGATTTGGTGAAACATTTCCATTATATTGATTGCGCATGTTCAAATATGACTCTCTAAAATGAATTTTTTTTAAACTAAGACACTCATATTATAAACTATGATAAATTTGAGATATGTCATAAATTTAAAATTTATGAATTTTCTTTTGATACAAGAAACAAATCAAATATTGACAGAAAATTGAACACAAATTCAGTAATTCTACTTAGTGTTGAAACATCACTATTCATAATTGGAATATTGATATTTATTTAAGATTAGAAAGATTTTAGAAATTCTAAGGATTAAAAAGTAAATCTAATATCTGTTTATTGGTAAATGGTAAATTATTATATAAATATTCAAATTCAAGAAGAAATTAGATTACACTTCTGGGTCTCAAGTTTTAAATTATTTAAAATTAGCTTTCGTTCATGGTTGTTGATAATGAAATCAACCAATCAGATTAGATGCCAAGTATTAACAGAAATACATAGTATCAATTTCAAAACATCTGAAGTACAGATATTCTGGCTTATATTGCTATCCAATAATCTTTATAATGAAAACGAAAAGCTTAAAACTAATAAATATTTTTTATAGGCTTATTTTAGCCTGCAAGAGCATTTACATAATAATAGAAGCCAGTCATAAAGATTATATAATCAAATATCAGTTCAATCTTGATTTAAGCAATAAATGAATGAAAGTTAGCAAACTATCATTTATCATGGATCTCCTTAAATTGTGAGAGATTATATAATTGAGTAATGTAGAATAATGAGTGTTAAATCCTGGTATCTTTTTCAATTCCTCTTAGTTCAGTTAATTGATACTCAAATATGATTATAATGCAAACAATATATTTTAGTGAAATATAAATTTCTTTTTTGTATCTGTATTTAATGATACACTACAAATTAAAAACACCAAACTCTTATTGACAAATGGGTCCATCAAGTTATAAATGTAATTGGTTGGTTGTATAATTTAATGTCTAACCATATTGAAGAGTGACATTTTTATTTGCAATGTGAAATTTGGTTTAAAATTCATTTCTAAACAGAATGACTTCATATAGGGATTTGTTATAAATAAAATTTTATTTCAAAGATAAAATGTAGTGTTCTAATATTTTGAAACATACATTTGCAATATTTCAATATACAACACACTTTTCAGTTTTTAAAGTTTCCTAAAAGTATTCAATTAAGCAGAGTGCACTGTACTTAATTGAATAATCTGATTCTGATTGATTAATTGTATCACTTAATGAATGTCAATTCCCATTCACAAATGTTAGATAGATAAATGTGATGTTTTTATCTAGATGTATTTATTTTAACAATTAGTATATCTAAATTGATGTCAGAATGTATAGAAATCCATTTTGCAGTTATCATAGTGATATAAAGATATATAATTTGAATCTCTAAAATTTCCATATAAACCAAATCTGTGGAAAACATAACATCTAAACAATTTGAGCTTCCTATTATTGTAAATCATGTATAGAATATGTATAAAGTTTAACTTTAAAATAAGTATATACTCTGTCCTTAAAGAAGAATAAAAAACTAAAATTAGTATTCACACAGTACCTACAGAATTGGAAACCCACAGACAAAATTAATATTCAATTTTACAAACGATCAAACTCAAATTGATAATCTAGACAGAAATAAAAACAGATTTAATTGAGTATCATAATTTAAAATCCGCAAATTTGGTGGTTTTATAACAAATTTATAATTAAAATCATAAGTTGTAACTTTTTACTTTAACAAAATTTTATTAAGATATTTGCGCAGGTTGGGCACTTTTAGTTAGCGAAACTTTAAAGAAGTTAAACAATATATAATTGTTTTGTACGGAACAAAAATATTTAAAAAAAACGACTTTTGTAATAATCAATTTAATGCACTGTTCTTCAACCGGACATCATAATTTAGGGCCGTATTTCAGGATGAAACTCTAAATCAATGGATTTTGACTGTCACGTTAAAATGTTGAATTAATGAAATTATGAAAGGAAGGGAAGAATGCGATCTCCGAATTTCCCTCTTGAAATTCAAGTTAAGAATGAAAATAAACTTTGTATTGTATTGTATTTTATTGTATTATTTTATAAATATTGTATTTTAACTGACAAGCCTGAAATCAGTGTTGGACTAACTAAAAACTATATTTGTTTTTATAACACAAAAATTCACTTTTTTATGTTTTAATTTTATTTCTTGACTTGTATGTCATGTACTTTTCTTTCTCCGTCATTTTAATTACAACCACATATGTTTATATTTTATCTGTTTTTCAATTGCGACTGACAAATGTTTCATTTAAAATATAATTTTTTTATTAGGTAATATTATATTTCTTTAATTTTCTTTTTAAAATTTAATTCTTCCTTATCTAATTGGAATTCACTGTAATAAAGATGAAGTATCAACATTATTAGAAGAAGTCACACTGTAGATTGCATCATATTTTAGAAAAACAAGAGGTTTCTTAAAAGCATATGAAAAGTTGTTTTAAATGACAAATATTAATAAAAGTTTGTATAATCTGCTTTTCACTTCAAATGAATATGGGGAGGATCGAAAGGTCTACCGGAATGAATTGAAATATTGAGGCTATATGGAGCTCCATATCCTATATAATACAATACCTACCGAGTTTACGCAATAATATACTGGAAGGAGATTCATATATATAATACATATAAAAAACTTTATTTCGCATAAAAGATAAACAATAAGGAAATGTACATGGTTAGACAAAATTCGACAAAGTACACCGTAATGGCCTTATGGCCTACTGATAAATAAAAATCCTAAAGAAAAAAGATAACCGATAAATTATTGTAAGAAAAATGTATATATAAACTTTCGCACAATCTAAATGGCATAAAATTACTGATCTTTATAAAACATTTTTATTCATATTTCCCTACCGAGTGACAATGTAAAAATGATGTATTTATATGTTATAGTTCTGATTGCTTTCTTTTTTTAAATGGATTACCTAGAATTGTTCTGCAATTATCTCAATTAGCAGATCCCTTGTGAAAAACAAATGTTATTTCTTAACGATCCAAATTGTATTCCTGCATGCAGGTTTTATGACTGTGATGCAGACTTGTTTATGCGGGTATAGAGCAAACCTAAGAGTCGCATATAATATAATATATTTACAATATAAAATACATGCAATAAGCATTATATCTGCAAACATATCGTAACAATGTATACATGTAAATACTTCAGCCTGTTGTTCAGCAATAAATGTACGCATCCACTAAAGTAATATAAAGAAGTATGACCTCATATTTGACTGGCAGCCAAGAATGATTTATAAACTAAGAGTAAAACCAAATCTCATGTAAGCTGTATAAGAAATGATAATCAATATGGTCTTTCTCATGAGATTGACCTTACTAAGGCACTAAAATGTATTACATATTTCTAAGATTATATCAAAATAATATAAAATTGATGCAATTATATTATGATATGTCACAAACACAATAAAATCTTGCTTGACAACATAATTCCTGAAAACACTGAGAAAACATGGACTCGCAAATACAAACATCCATCATGTCTACCAAAGACTCAAAATGCCAAAAATAATTTATTCTTCACAAGCTTATGGTTTTCTCCTACAACAAGAAAAAGAACCATATTACGACAACAACTAACAAAGGAAAAAACTGTTCAAATCCGTGCAAGAAGATGAACAGCACAAACTTGCGGCACTCATGCCACTCATGCCAAAGATCAAAGAAACAACACACGCAAAGATATACGATGAACTGCTTCATACAATATTCGAACTGCAACTTCTTACGATAAAAAACTTTATTTCTAGAATGGTTGTTAACTCACTCAACAGCCTCCGTTTAGTAACTCAATTTTTTTTTATATTGTGTAGTAAATCCCATAAAAAAGATTAGTTGAAAGATTACAATGGACATTTAGATACAGAAAGTAAAATAAATACATATATATACCTCTATATAAGAATAAGAGATAGGATAAACAAACAGATCTAAAAAATACATAAGCGAATTATTAAAAAAATTTAATTTTAGTAATAACATAAATAAATATGTTAAAAACTGTTTTAACATATAAGACACGAAACGAAGTGTGACATATCACAATTTTTAATGAACAATGATCGAATTATAAAATGCGATTTAAAAATCTTTTTCGCGGTATAGATCGATTAAGATCAATATCCTTAGATCATTTCTTACTAAAACAATTTATAAAGTGTTCTTAAGACTGCTATACTAAACATGATTTTATTCTAAAAAAATCCCATCCTATTTATTTATCATTTGATTGCTCCTGTGTCTGTCAAAAATCTTTAATAATCTTCAAATAAATAAATAAAAGATAGTAGAGGCATTACGGCAAGTATTGACATCTAAATAAAATAATTCACAGCAGACGATTCACGAGAAATGAATAAATATATTCATCAAATCACTTCAGTTATTGGATCTTTTGGAAAGTCAACTTTAGGTGAGCCAATTATTTCAAGAATTCTGTTGATAGGACAGTGGTCAAACATGTGCATATCTTTATGACTGAAATGAAGTTCATTGCCTAAAATAGTTCACGATGATATGTTTATACTGAGATATTATTTTCCTCGAGATATAATAAAAAAGATCTAAATATTGAATCTTAGTATTTTATTGGCAAAATTGGTAAAAGGCCAGAATCAAACAGGTGTATTTTCTATGAAACTAACAGCTTCTGCTATTATAGATCTCCCAATCGAATGGTAACAAATCCGTTTCTATATAAATCCCTGTGTAATCCAAATAAATAATAACTGTCAAACTCAATGTTAATTAATTTACCTGGTCCAACGATAACACACCCCCCATTTTGATTGATAGTCCCCACATAGTCCTGGAATTGCATTGCTCTGTAGGTCGATTGAAGTACACCAAATAGCCAACCAGATTTTATATGCTTACTTTTACCTAAAACAATTTCACAGTAGACTATTAGACAGGACATTATAACAGTGAAAAATGTAATTGATTAATTAAAAAATGATTTACTTATGGTATTCGTCTGGTCAAGTTTGGTAGGCTTGAATCCTAATTCTTTATATATATGTAGAGTAGGATCAGCATAAATTTCATATTTGAATCCAGAGTCTTTCTGTAATAACTGAAATAAAACTTTGGGGATAAAATCCAAGCAAGAATAACATTATTATTGGCTATATAATATTTATATCAAAGGACAAATGCTTAGAGTTTAACTAAACGGAATCTCCTCTGAATTCATAAAAGTATGTATTTTCTGGCAGATTTATTGGAGACAAAGTTATATGTCTGAATCTGGTAACTGTAATGATCTGCAAGACGATCTAGACCACACCACGAGATGTGGGATAACAAGGCGAGAGAGGCGAAGGACTAGCAGAATGGATCGAAGACCATAGAATGATAGTACTCAATAATGGCGACATCACTAGAAACGAAAGAGGCACAGCAAGAGTATCTACCCCCGATGTGTCGATGGGGCATGAAGAAATGGAAGACAGATTCGATTGGAAAGTACTCCGAACTCTAGGATCTGACCACCTACCTATTATTATCAGTGAGAAAAACAAAGTCAAAACCAAGACGAGCGAGGGTAAATGCGTATGGAACTGGAAAAAAGCAAATTGGTCTGGATATAAAGAAAAAGTCGAGAAACAGATGAAGGAGAAACCATGGACGGAAATTGA
>JAYMFX010150322.1:0-10472 GCA_036784945.1 Monocelis spectator | reverse complement strand
ATATGTCCACTAAAAGTTATCGCTTTCTTTTTCTTTCGCTCACGTATGCTCTCTGATTGGCACCAGCGCTGCATTTTTGTGATAGCGCGAGTTAGGGAGAGATCTCTCTACCTGTAAATGAATCTCAATGGTTTTCATTTCTTATTTTTCAATATTTCCTGAATTTTAGTCACCTGGCTCATTCTCAGTGAAATCTTCCCACCCAGCTTACGTGGTAGAGCCATGTCTCTGGCTGTGATGATGAACTGGGCCTTCAATCTGATCGTCTCGTTATCATTCCTTCATGTCATGAGTAAGCAAGCACCAGTTTCAATAAACCAATATTCCAATATGAACAGTTAAATAATAATTTATTGAAATTATCCCCTTTTCACTTTTAGATTCTTTCGGGCAAGCCGGAACCTTCTTCGTATACAGTGCTGTTTGTGCCATGTCTGTGGTTTTTTGTGCCGTCTTGGTGCCTGAAACCAAAGGAAAAACTTTAGAAAAAATCTCTCGAGAATTTGAAAAGGGGTAAGTTTATGATGTATTGAGATGTAAATGGTTATTTTAATTTAATGTTACAACATGTTTTTCCCAACGTGGAAATATTTTCAAGGTGAAACGTCGTCTTGGTAAATGTATCGAATGTGGATGTGGAAGTACTTATTGATTTGTTGTCATTTAAAACAAAAATCGATATTTGACAAGACATCAACCAGATGTTTATTTATCTATCTCTCCTGTTTTTAATAGTGGATATATTCGACTGAGATCAACGGTAATTTCATATTTATTAGTTGGGAATTTGTTTATTTATGATTTCATTTCGTTCCTTTTCTCAGCATTGATGACAATCAATTGGTTAGTTTCTGTTGGTTCATGGGGCTTAGTGGTTGTTGTGTTTTTTAAAAATATATAATTAAGATTGCGGCGCCATTAAGTCTTTTTTATGCAAAATGCGCATTACGCAACCTACTATTTTCATTTACAATATTATAGCCATCGTAGCCAGACTTTGACTCTCTCTCTCATTGAAATATAGTGAAAATTGCACACAACTATGATAAACTAAATGCAAAAACTATATCAGGTTGGAGAGTCTTAATCTAACCACATCTCTATAAACTGTAACAACATTTAATTCCTGAGAGTACCTAATTAGCTGAGATTCAACCCCTCTAACCACAGATTGGTGGCCAGGACAAATTAATTTGATGTGCGCTCTTCCTGGAATTTCAAAATGATTTTCTTTAGGCAATCCATGTGAAAGTTTGAGAAAACCTTTTTACTCGTCTTTCAGTGAGCTTTCAACTTTATCAATTCAGTAATAAGGATTAATATCAAAACTCACCACATCACGTGATCACCTCTCAGAGCCCGATCGATCGGTCGAGCTCTCGTGAAGATAACAATGATGCGAGTTTAGTGAGACGTCAGGAATTCAAAATTTGATTGACTCTCCGAATTTAGGAATGTCTTAATTAAAACGTCTCTATCTTGAAACTAAGAAAGTGTCTCTATGTTTGATACCCTATTTCAATCTCTTCTATAGATGTTATGGTGTAACTAACAACGAAATTGTAACCCTTAGTTATAATGTCACAACCATAGAGTAACGACTCTTGCTAATAGATATTTGTATATCGATTTATGCCTACCAAGCGGCAGAAAATCCTATCTCCAACATTATAAATTGCTTAAGTTCAAGATGTCATAGCGACGAAACTCAATATCGGATTTTAATAATTCTTTTACTACATTAAAGTAGAAAAGGAGCGCTTTTTAATGATATAAAATTCATAATAATGTTTAGCAAGATTATCTAAACATTCTTGTTAGAAGAATGTTTGAATATTTCCTAATAAATTTTGAATATCATTTTGTTCAATCTATCTTACTTACTATTAAGCAAGAAAAAAACTAATCCTGCTTGACATTATTATGAATTGTTGTACTGGTGTAGGTAATAAAACAGTTACAAACAATCCCGAGCCATTTTTGCCTTTTATAATTCGGAGAACATTTTTTGGGACTGATTATTGGCCGGATTTCTGCACTGTATCTAACTTAAAAACCGCTTATTATCATTAAGATTGGAATTTGTCTGCGGTTGTGAAACTAAACCATAGGTATATAAACTGTTTGAGAAAGAATTTTGGTGATTTAAAGCACCACGGGAGCAGCAGTCAGCAAAGATTGCAAATTTGGATTATTTCTTTAATTCTTCAGTTGAATCATATCGAATTTTGTGAATTCATAATTCAATTATCTACCTGTACAATCTGTAATCCAATTTTAGTTGCATCAGCTGTATTAAGTGCTTCCGATTGAATTTACTCAAGTGAGAGTATGATGTATGTGTTCTGTTATCTTAGGTTCATCCCGATGTGTAGGTAGTACATTTAGATATGTAAAATTGATTAAATTCAGTAGGTATAATACAGATTCAGAAGTTACGAGATTACCATTCTGAATGAAAAAAATGAACTACGCAAGATTGTGATTCTATTTATCATAAAGTAATAATAAGGTTTACCCATAGAAATCGACTAATATTCTGGCGCGGAAAAAACAAAATAGTTTATTTCTATGGGTTTACCCTTACTCTATGATGTCTATGGTAGGATCGGCAAGGGAAATCCCGAATAAGCATGCTAACAAAAACGCTCTTAAAGAGCTTTAGATAAATTGAATCAGATAAACAAAAGAAATTCTAACTTCTGGAGCACCCTGTATAATAAGTTTTTAGTTTTGATTATGACTACCTATATATACATATTTATATATCTCTATTCAATAACCAATAGATAATATTTTTCTGCTTTTCTGTATCGTGCAATTTAATTTAGAATATTTCTATAGTCGCCAACTTGATCTTATAGTTTATTCATTTGACGAACAATTTTTCAATTTATTCCAGCCTGATACTCCCGAATAAATGCAGCTTTTGTTTGGCATCCAATAAAGATTTGGATCAACCATCGCCTACATTTAATGAAGCTCTGAGGGAATCCTCTATTTGGGTATCTGTAGTGTCCTGAATAGCTGAATTATAGACTACCACTGCGTTAAGTCTTTCTTTATATAACCATATCACCATGTTTATATGACTTTCAACATTTTCCTGACTTTATATATTTTTTCTTTACTGAGTTATACTATTTGATTTATTATTGAATCGTATTTGTTATACATAAGTGTTACACACATTCAATTAAAGAGGATTTGGAATATATCTCATAAATATTTTTCTACGAGAATTGGACTGGAAATATGCATATCATATCACACGAAGAGCAAAATACCATCAAAAACAATTATATACTTTTTTACATATAATGTGTTAAAATTGTTTTTTTCTCTATATCGAGTCTTGCCAATTTATTTTAAGTGATATGTTCATGTACTTTAAAAAGCTTACTTGATACCGATTTTATTTCATTTTGTTAGAAGTACGATTTATTATATTGCTTTCATGATTCGAATGAAACGAAAATTTTATTTATTTGCACTAATTTTTTAATTAAATAATTTCTCGTGTCATTTTTTGTACATTAACTTTGTACATACCTACATATATACTTACATTTATTTATAAACGTACAATTTAGGTTTTATAATACGAGATAAACAAAATGTGTATATTATATGACAATTAGCAAAAGTGAACTAAGGACTTCTATTACATATATAATAATATTATAATAATAGAAGTCTTTGAATTGAACTTTAAATTTAAATAATTTTTACCTGAATAGGAGTAACTCAGTTTTATGTATCTACCCATTCAAGAGATATAACATTGCTTTCATTGTAAATCGCCATGAAACTATTGTTAACCACCGAATGTATTAAGATTAGAAAACAAAGAAATATTTATTTAGATTAGACAAGTATACCCTACCAAAAAGTCGATTTTCTAAACTGTTTGCCTTCGTCCAAGATTCTAAAACTCTACTATATCATATTTCATTGAAAAACTTTATGTGTATATCAGTACAATAATCACAAATAAATTAAGTATTTCAATAAAGCCTTTTGGTGTTTTCATTAGTTAATTAAATCATTTTCGAGTTTGGTTTTCGAATATTTGTCTTGTGTTTTACATTATGCAATAATAATTAATTTCCAGAGGTTTATTCAAACTACCGTAAATGTTTTTAAAATTTATTTCAATTTTTTTTGATTGACTAATTTGTCATTAATAGGTATTGACTAACGCATCATTAGACTTTAAAATATATTCTCTAATTTCAAACCTCTATGTTTTTTATTCCTTATGACTTTTATAAAGTTTATTAAGACAAATGTTTGGAGAATGTTTATAATTGAGATGTAATTGCAAATTTTTTTTATTATTCATAGAGTCCTATGTATTTATTCTCAATTTATAGTCAATGTAGGGTATATTTAATTTTGCGACACTATTGTATATGTCTACCAAAGGGAGTACTTATGGTTATAGTTATGGTTATAGTGCAATATACTCATCTCCAATAGTTCATCACTTTCACTGCAAATAAAAACCATGAGTTATACAAAATGAATTAATATTCCACTGGTCAATATGTTTCATAAAACTTCAAGTTTTTAAAGCAACCAATCTGATTTAAGTATTTCCATCAAGTTTTTTATGTTCTATGAAGATCCATTTAACAACCTTTGAGTAAAAAAATAATATATTGTAAGTTATAATATTTAAATAAAAAAGTCTAATAGTTGAAAGTCACCTTAAATATAATATACATTAATATAAATAAAGCACACCTATTCTACGGTCCTTACAAAAATAATACTCTTATCATATATGTACATGGCTATAAAATAAAATACATTACCTGCATTATAATATACAAATCACAGATAATATGTATCATGAGCAGCAGACTGTGTGTACTTTAAAATAGATAGCAGGTGCTGTATGCAATTGTAGTTTATATCCATATAGACCAGCGGTTCCCAAACTGGGGTACGCGGTCCCCGAGAGAAGTGCATGTATTTTCTTTATAATATAAATTACTAATTTTATTTTTATTTTTTTATGGAGGGACCGCAACAATCTAATAAAAAATTAGGAGGACCAAAATGCTAATTTTTCAAAAAAGTTTGGGAACCCCTGATATAGACTATACCATTATACCATTTAGGGTTAGGTTAGTTACTGTTTCCTAACTAAAATATCCTTGCATTTGGAGTTTTGTTTTTCAATAATAGACCCTTATACCGATACTCCACCTATTATTCTAGAGATGTATGCAAATGATTCTAGTAAGTATGCAAATTAAAATGTGTAAAATATTAAGTAATCGAGTAAAATTGAAAATGTGAATGGCATACCCTGCCGGATCCTATTTTTGAAAATTTCCAAACATAAGATATGGTTTAAAGATAGCTAGTATATTTATTAAGGGTTGAATGTTAATGTAGCTTAGAAATTTTAGAATTTATATAAACAGTTTTAATACTACAAAACTGTTAATTAATTATATTAGTATATTAATAAAGTTCGACATTTTAATGTATTTATTCCTCATGGGTAAAAATACAGAAAATCAATGTTGGAAGTTTGATTTATGATATAAAAGATTTGCAAAATATAGGAATTAAAATTTTTCAAAACATTTCAAGTTGAACTTTATGCTCAATTTCCCTTCTAGAATACGACCCTAACATGATACAATTAATCTTGCATTTTATTATTTGTTTAAATTAGCTAATTTAAATTAATTAAATTTTTTTTGAAAAATCCTTAACCTTGGCAGCCAGGCGGGTCCAAAATTTTGAACTTTTAGGACAGCATCCACATTTTCAATTTTACTCAGTCATTATCATGCTGTTAAATTTTTAAAAAATCCATGATTTGTGAGATTGCAGACTAAGTATCCTTATATTTTCATATGCTAGTATATTATACTAACATTTTTAATTTTTATATAATAATAATATGTATGTTTGTTTATAAGGCACTAATAAAATCACTGTCATCAGTACAGCATATAACACAAATGTATATAGTAAGTATATATATTGTTTAATGTTGTTAATAACTAAAGAATTAACCCCAAAATGTTTATAACAATAGCAGTATATAGGCATATTTTCTTTTGAAATATAAAATAAAAAGAGATCTTTTATTATTTTTAGATAAATGGAAGGGACCAGTCTATATGGTATCTTATTGCTCCTCTTAATATATATCTGCCATACAGAATGCAAATGTCAGTGGACCGATTGGTCTCTAAAACCATCCACCTGCCACTGGCTTAATACAACAAAAAACAAACCTAGTGCATGGAAAACTGGGAAATTATATTATGTTTGTCGCAAGATGGCTACCAGAAATTGTTTTTGCGCAAAATATGAAACTTGTAATCTAAATGATCACTCTATGAAGTATAGCTACTTGTACTGTTCAGAGGACTTATGTCCTCGTGTATATTATTATGATGATTGGGCTACCTGGTCATCTTGGATCGGTTGTCCCTCGAAGCGAACTCGATATCGAAATTGTGTGAAAAAAAATAGTTATGATAATATGAGGTCTCGCAAATGTTTTGGTACAAATTATGCATCTGAATTTAAAAAAGATGAGTTTTGCGAGTCAAAAAATGATGCTGGTTCAAATAGCAATACTGATGAGTCTGGGTCTGCTGAATTCACAACTCCAGTAAGTTTAAAAATTAATAATTTAAATAAATATAAATCAGACCTTGTTTCTTTCTGACAGAGAAGATAAAAAGGCGGTCCGATCTCTATGTCTTATCTTGTCTAAACTTCAATAAACTTATCAATTATAAACGGAAAATTGAATTATGTAGTTATTGTTGGTTGTTATATTGTAGTTATTCTAAAACGGGGGTACAGGTAAGTTGTGATGCCTATATCACTTGTCGGAGTTGTATTTACAGGTAGTCAGATCGCTCACTAACTCTGATAAGACTAGCACTCGGCTCTAATAGAGTTGTATAGGGTTTACGTTTCAACTGTGTACGACTCTATTCTCTTGTGAAACTAAAACTTCTTCCTTCAGTGAAACTCTTCCCTTCTTCCAGATCGTGACGTATCTAATAGTAGGCACGCTATTGTTCTGTGTAGTCGCCGGCTGTTGTTATTGCTGCAAGTGCTGCAGAAAGTCTTCCAGCACCAATATTCGCAATATCACCACCTATTCTCCGGCAGCTCTAGACCCCTCTCCATCAGCTGCGGCTCCAGTTGTCCACTCTCCTGAAGTGCAAATACCATTGACCGACAGTCATGTAGCCCCCTCGGCACCACCTCTTTACATAGCCCAAGGTGAACCCGCAACTATAGAGGAATGTTGTACACCTCCACCTTCTTATGACGAAGTGATGAAAAGTTCATCCGACTACATACAATCTTAATATTCAATATTGGATGCCTTACAGTAAATGCTGTAATTATTGAAAATCTTGCAGAATTCTTGTAATAATGTTGGGATTTTATAATTATAGCTTGATCTAGTCTGTTTTTATAATTGATACCATTAAGACATTATCTTTATAGTAGTTTCTAATAATTTACATATTTGTAAACGCTTTCATAACCTGAAATCCAATTTATTTTTACAATGTATCTCCTCAATATGTTTTCATTTCTTCTTCATGTATATTTGTGCTTATTGAAGGGGAAAGATATTATATAGCTATTTTATGTCGTCAGTTTTACAATTTTATAAATGTACGTATATGAGGACACTCAGTTCATATAACTATAGAGTAGCTATACGTCATAGCATTATCCCTCACTTTATACACGTGTCTATGAGACTTACCGGTATTACGTAATGATTATTGCGCCCAATTTAGATTTCATTTTTTTGGTTTATCTCTTTCACTGTCTTTCATCTTAATTAACTTTTCATCTGTATCCATTGATTGATTGATTGGTTCTATATTAATTCACTATGTGAATCATTATATTGTATACCTATAGCTACAAGTATGCTATAAAAGGTAATTCCACCAATTCGGTGGCGCTATATTAAACTCAGCGATCAATAATTCCTCGCGCATAGTGATGAGCAATTGATCGCCTTTTCATTCATTACTGTATTCATACTGAGAGTTATTCTGGCACACGCCAGCCAATCAGAACTAACGAATTAAATGAGCACACAATTCAGCGATATGTGCTACACATCCTATACGTAACTTCTTTCTCAACCCTTGAAATTTGTTGGAAATTTACATAGATATTGCCCGATGCCAACTTCTATAGATTATCATGAAATGTATTGTGCTAATGTATGATCCTCTTTGAGCTACTTGATTATTTGTTATATTGAGTTGAAAGATCAATACGAGGTAAACATTGATTTTCAATTTGGAGTGATTTTGCCTGGTTTTCCATGAATTAAACGAAATGCTTTTTAAAAATTATTCTCAACGTGTTTTTAAATGATGATTTTATTTTTAATTCAGTAATGTAGATATACTACTTGTAAGCGATGTTATTATCTACCTATTCTTTTTATTGAGTAAACTGAGATGTCTATTGTCTAGACTACTTATTATATATCTAACGAACTATAGAATAATACTCTATAATTAGAAATGAAATTACAATAAAGTCGACATTATTATTATAACTGTAAACATTTTAAATAACTACTAAATATATCAATTCATTATAAGTTGGTGTATCTATACTCTATATAGTATGTGTTAATGATGATAATTATATAACCTTATGCCTGTTTCTTATATGTATTGTATTTTTATTGATATTATAATGTTATAAACATAGAGATCGGATGCCGCCTTGCTGGCAAGCTTTCTATAGATATGATATCTATGGCTTCTCTTATCAAACCATGGACGCCTCTATATTACTAGGCGTCCATGATCAAACAATACAGTATACAGCGATATCTAAATGCAGCTACTGAAGGCGAGTGTCCCATAGAAATAGACTGTCGATTTCTATGGGTGTACCCTCGGCGCGTAAATTTCTATTTCTGTCACTATAAAATTGACATCTTTAAGTGCTCGTAACTATAACTCTTAAACGCATTCACGTATTTGAAAACGTAAATACAGAAAGAGCACTTTCTAAATTTGCGATTTTATTAAATCTATTGTTAAAAAAAGTATTTTGATAATTGTCGCGTTAGGAATTTTTTTATTTGATGGTTTATTTTTTATTAAAAATATCTTTTTTATAATGGATTAGGTGGCCGACTTGTCACAAGACAACAAGGCAAAATCTCATTTCTATATACATATAGTTATAAATAGTAGCCTCTTATTATTGATCGATCTCATCATATATTGTGCCATATATTATAAAATTTTAAATATAAAGACATTCATTATTCTACACTATTCTCAGCTTATTCCTATAATGTCGCCGCTGTTTGTATAAGCGAGATGAATCTCGAGCACTGGAGTTCAGTAAAGGAGAATTTGATCTTACAAAGATTGCTATTTTAACTAATTTAATTAGTTCTTTGTGGAGAATGATTGTTTTATCAAGTACAAATAATATTATGTATAGTCCAGTCATTTTATGGTTTAAGATCGGAACAAAAATATGCTTTACACGATATTTTTGAATTTCCTTAATCGGAAAAGTAATATTGTATAACAGGAAATATCATAACATTTGCGAATAATATAGGTATTTAATACATGCAAGTAAAGGAAGTTTTTTTCATTACAAATATAACTTCTGATGTAAAGACAAATCAATAAAGCCCAAGTTGCGGTCGATCTGACCATTTTCAAGTTAAACAAGTTTATATATTATCGAAATTGTGAAAGTCATAAGCAATAAAATGGATAGAATGGAAGTCACGATAAGTGCATAGGATATGTAAAATAAAGGTGGAAAGCAGTATCTATGTACGAGGAGTTCTGATTATTGTTTTGGTTATCATCTATAATATATATGAACATTTTAAACAATGATATGTCTATTACGTACTCCGCGAATGTGTGGTAAAGCTGAGACTTTCAAAAACACGAGAACATTGAGGTTAGTGGAAAAGCACTAAGTGATGTTATTAATACCACCAGTATATAGTGTTAAAGGGGATGAAAGTCAGTCGCAGTGTCGGTCCGGGAGGGAGACTATTAAAACCTTTTTCTGTTGAGTGGAGTGGGAATCCAATTGTGCAGCGAGTGATTAGCGTTTGTTCCTGCCTTCATGAATAATTATTTGCCCCGTTTTTGCGACGTTCTCAGATTATTAAGGGGGATGATCTCGATGTCAGCTGGACAATGAATGATTCTTAAGTATCTACCCGTATAGTTTGATTCTTGGAAATCGTTGGAGTTTTTCTCAGACATCCCTACCACCATGAGGGGACTGGCGATACTCAATCAGGCTACGTACTGTTGCGTGGTAGATAAGAGAAACAGTTTGTCGCGAGGTATGAGCGTGGACAACGTTTCGTTGTCCGTGGATATAGGGATCTGAGTTGTCTTCGGAAACCAGTTGATAATTGAGATTTTGTCTGATTTTTATTA